>DWNE01008333.1:0-11596 GCA_018249875.1 Cecropterus toxeus | reverse complement strand
TGTTATAGCAACAACAGATATATATCATCCCATCATTTCCACAACATGCATGTGTATATATGTATATATAAACACATGTAGTAAATATTTGTGCGTATTTTTTTAATGTATTGATTTATACTTAATTGTAAGTATTGTTTTATGTAATTGAATTATTTATTGATTACTTATGACGACCTGCGTGGCAGAGCGGTCCCGGGTTCGATCCCTGGCCAGACAGAAATGTAAATTATCAGTTTAGGTTTCTATTCTAGGTCTGGGTGCTTATGTATTCGCCTTTGTGTGTCCATGGCACCCACGACACAGGAAAAAATCCTACTGTGGGGCTATTAGTGTAGAAAGCGTTTTATTTTATTTTTTATTTATTATTAGTTACAGTAAATAAAATAAAATATATACCTACAATAAAACGAATCACATCGGTCTATGATAGTTATGTATAAATGCTTGCAGTCGATAACATCACAAACCATATTATTCCTTCCGTACCATCGAAAACAAAACGTATTCCGAAATCCTGTTTTGCTAGGAACAGGAAAACTGGATTCGATTAAGGGAAACAAGATTTTTTGTTAGTTCAACTATGAATCGGGTTGTCGACGCATATGATGGCAACACTCGTTTTTGGTGCTGTTTTACTGTATGGAACAACGTTACTGTTATAGACTGAATTCTAAAATTAGTGTCCCTAATTAATAATTTCGTTTTTTCTCTATAAATCCTACATTTAAAAAAAAAATCAAGCTTTCAGACAAAATTCTTTAACTAAATTCAATTCATTTCAATTCATTCAATAAAGTTATACAAATTTATATATATATATAAATATATTTTATAGCATTTTTACGTAAAAAGTGAGAAAACTATATTAAAGTATAGTTTTAATAACGTAAATACGTTAATGAAGTCATATCTTATCATATTTTTTAGGTAAGACCGCGTTCGCACCGATATAGATATCGCTATCCCTATCTGCGATACTGGTATATATAGAAAAATATATATGATATTTTGCAAAATATTCTTATACAGTAATGAGGATATTGACAATCAAAAAGCATATACGTAAAGGCATAAGTGCAATTTATGACATGTTTTCATGTAGGTAAATTAGGACAGCTGGTAGGCAAATTTAAGAACGTATGAGAATAAGAGTAGATTAGCACACGTCATTTCAAGAAGATTGCTACGTTGTAAATTTTCGCCAACAAAGGTACGGTAAAATGTATGTACATTTGATTTTGCCCCAATTCTTTGCAACCGCTCGTGATACGCAGGCGTGGAACGCTTGAATGTTCGGCTTCCCGGCTAACCACTCTTTTGGACCATAGGACCGGATTGCAGTGGAAATTGCATGGCATTTTTCTGGATAGCGATCGTAGGGCCAATGTTTTGAATTACACGGAACATCTTTTATTTAAACATTAAAACAGTACTTTCAATTAAACTAAATTATGTGAGCAGACTACGATCATGGTTTCATTTTAATAAGTTTATTTAGAAAAAAATATATATACACGTAGTATATTTTGTTGTGTGTTTCTTTTATGTAAGAAGTCGGTTAAAATCATGGTTGTGTGCGAACGCCAAGCCATTCTATTATATTTTTTTTTTCTTGCAATGGTCTTCTCACGTAATGAATATATGAATGAACTAATAACATTTTATACTAAAAACGTAATTATTTTCCAAAGTCACAAATATTTATTTCAACGAATATACCTGAATATTTCGAAACAAAATTTTGTTTAAACGTTCCACGTAACATCGCAGTAATACAGCTTTGAAATTTAAAATCACGAATGAAAATCCGGTTCAGTTTTTCTCTCGCATTTTCAAATAAAGCAGCTGGTGCGTTTTTCATTATTCAAAACACCGCATAACAACGGACGTTGAACAAAACTAGTGACCCTTTTGGAGGGAAGCAGAAAATTCAATTTACATATTACAAGAGCGGCTGACTGGACACCTCATTATCCCATATAATGGCTCTCGCCTGCACTCCCGCGACTTAATTACCCCTAATCTGGCATTCCCGAACCTACACGAAGAGGAACGCAGTAATTACGGTTTGGTTTTCTGGAGATAATACACTTGTTTATTTCTATGTTATGCATGAACACGGAATTCGGAAATGCTCCGTTTAATTTGCTACGTTTGCAATTTGATTATGTACGCTTTCATATGCTTTAAGCACAAATATTGGTTTATTCGATTTTTTCTGGTGTTTCGTGCTTCATCTAGTTAACTTCACATTTAGTTTACGAGGAAATTATAATTATAGTCCATGAATTTGATTATATTTTCGTCAGAATATTAAGTAAGTTAAATTTCGAAGTTTGCTATGCTTCTGACACCTAAGAAGATGTTAAACCATGAACCTAAAGCATTTTTTTTTACACTAATTAAAATTGTAATTCAACTCAGACCAATATAGCCATGCAACATTCTAGGTAAAATTAACATTGAACCGTGCTAAGTAATTTACGGCATCCAAACATTAATTAAAATTTAAGGGCGAGCGCAAATTATTTACGGACCAAACGCCCGTCTCGTTGAAAAGTCGTGTATAAGCATATGATATTGGTGGCTACTTACGAACACTCGTCGGGGGCTGCCGCTTAATTGGAGGGGCAATTTCAACACGCGAACGTGTGAACAAGCAAACAAAAATCAACCCTCTAGCACACGGGTAATAGCCTAATATCCGAGCTAACATTTTCTAGCTCAGTCAGCTAAATGGGGTTAGTCATTTACATACTTCAAAATAGTTAATACAAGCCTTTCGCCCGAATGATGCACTTTTTATGTTATATAAGGAGTAAATGAGCAGACCGCCTGATCTCAAGTGGCCACTGCAGCTGGCTTCTGTAATCTAGAAATAGACCAAGAGTTGACAATCAACCTGATTCAAATTTAAGAAAAGAATTATATTTAATTATGCAAACGATGGTCACTCATAAGCTTACCTTCTTTATTACTTGAAAAACTCAAAATCGTTCTAGTAGCTCATCCGTAATACAAAATTAAATGTAAATAATATTCTGAAAGCTACAATATTCATACTAATATTAATAATAAGGGTTCCGTACCAAAAGGTCATAAACGGAACCTTATTACTAAGACTTCGCTGTCCGTCCGTCCGTCTGTTTGTCACCAGGCTGTATGTCACGAACTGTGATAGCTAGACAGTTGAAATTTTCACAGATGATGTATATCTGTTGCCACTATAACAACAAATACTAAAAACGGAATAAAATAAATGTTTAAGAGCCGCAAAAACCCCGTTTGTTGTTTGTGAGTTCCCCCCCCCCCCTCCCTACCCCCTCCGTACAACAATCGTGATTTTTTGCCCTTTTGTATAGATAATCGTACGGAACCGTTTGTCCGCGAGTAAGATCGCACTTGCCCGGTTTTATTACATACACATTCTGTGGCGGCGTACAAACAATGTTCGGTCGGCCCTTGAATGGATGACCGCGAGTTATAAATTTTCATAAGTGTTTTCGAGCTACTGAACACGATAAGAATTCAAACCGTACACTACATCATTACGTAACAAAATTCTAATTACTTTACAGTTCATACCGTTTTTACGCCAATGATTATGTATGTATGAAATTACCTATCTAGGTATGGGGATCAATATAAAAATGATAATTCCTAACTTATAAGAATTACAGGAGCAGAGACAGCATTTTTTGTTACCGAGGGAGAAACCTTCAAAAGGTACCCGACGCCGTGGGAGCGACGCCAGGTTATGTTGGATTTTTACCACACTAAAACCCCCTGGTGGACGTCCTCAGCGCTGCGAAGAGGACTCCGGAACGAGTGTCATCTTTGCAGGGCCGAAGAAGGCCACCGTGGGGTTTTAGTGCAGTAAAAATCTCGAACAACCCGGCGTCGCTCCCAAAGCGTCGGGAACCTTTTGACGGTCTCCCCTCGAGGTCTAAAAAAGTCCCGAGGCTACAGGAACAAGTCCGAATTTCACGTACTAATTAATAGTAAGCCAATCAAAAACAGACGCAACTATCATGGGAAAACAAAGATAAGGCCCAAAAATACAACACGTTGATTGATTAGCGATACCAGAAGACGTTATTGTGAAATTCCGTAGCGCGTTGATTACTCGCTTTGTGGACGGTTTCGTAAAAGCAACAATAAAAACGATTTCGTTTACAGAAAGTAAGAGCAAATTCCACAAAGGACTTCGTTTGTTTTTTCGACCGCGCCGCTTCGGAACTGGAGGAAATTGCCAATGAGGTTACAGTTCTGCCTCGCACCGGACAAGCGGTTTCCTTATTTTTTTTAATCTAACCTTTTATCTGTCGCTAACAGACCATATTATACTTTTTATCTTTCCTCTGGTATCTTTTTAGAATAAACTTGCAGATGAAATTCCAATGTTAAGGTTAAATTAATGTCTGTGTAGAAAAAGATAATATGAAAATCCCAATTAAATAATTGTTTGCAAATATTCAACGCATACTTTAAACTAAATCATCATCATATTTTGATCTTAATTAGATACATTTAAATATAAATGTAAGTATATTTTCGAAAAAAAAAAAATGTTTTTATGTTTCACTGCCGCCACTGAATTACAAGTAAAACCTAAGTTGGAAAGGCGCATATATATTTATTTTTGCCCAATCTTTAAAGTTCTTGGACTTCACTTGATGCTGCTGCTACAAAGAATGATAAAAATGTTTAAAAGCATAACTTAACTTTCCTACAGTTAACTGAAATCGGTAACAAACCGATAACAACACCTTTTGAGCGACAACGGTAAGAGATCGCAGCTTCTTCAGACAAGTTATCATAGGACTTTAAACTTGTTCACTAGTTCATTCGAAACTTGGGTCAAACTTTAACACTATTACTCCTTTGTTTTAATGAGGCTTGCGATTTTTACTGGACTTCCCTTGCAGTCTGATAAATTTGAATTTTAAATAGCGGCTATCAAGCTGAAAGTTTCTCATCGACCTATTTTAAATAATCCACTACGTAAGCATATTTACTTTTATATGAGGCGACCATCTCAGTCCTCCGGAGTAGCAACACATCTGTGATAGACTTCATACAGAACCCCTGTTCCATATGAAGTTGCTTACAAATGTCCATGGACGGGAGTAACCACTTACTATCAGGTGGGCTGCTTACTCGTTTGCTACTTCATATTTATAAAATATATATATTAGTAGCGTTCACAGGCTAACCCGAGAGCCATGCCACCTTCGCTTCAAATGCCATTGACTTGACGCTATAAGCGTCAGCGACGAGCGTTTAAAACAAATATGTGTTATGAGTTATTTAATCTTATGAGGCCACGTTTTGCGGCCATTTGTAATACAATTATGAAGGTGGTAATTTTTTTTGTGTTTGGGACTCTGGAAGCAGCCCTGCCATCACTGCTTAAGCGTTAGAAAGCAATGAGCGGTCTATCTTCAAGATCTTTGGAGAGATCCGTAACGAAAGTATAAAAATGCGATTCTATTACTAATCTCCCGCATATCAACTCAACGAGTCTTTGCCTCTTGAATTGTAGAAGTATTTGAAAATTTTACCTGTTTATTACATATTGGCAAACGTGCGTAATACAGCAACCATAATGAAAACTAAAGCTTGGTATAATAAAATAATTTTCTAATGCGTTCCTGCATTATTTCAAGGAATCAGATGTGCCAGAAATTCTAACCAAGTCTTTAAGCTAGAAACCACTTTACCCAGTAGTAAGTCTAAGTTTAACGTAAAAAATCGAAATCTTTTATATATTTTGAAATCCATCAGGGCTCTAAGATCTACTGGTGGACGTAAGCCTCCCTTATAGGTATTGATATTAGACGGAGTCCTGTTGCCAATTTTCTGGACTTCCTTCCACAGTCGCCTCCAATGACATCCACGGGAAAGATGCTATTCAAGACTCCACAGGCATTGTTCTTTATTAGTCCAATCAAAATGTAATTGTTAAATCTTAATGTCATTTTAAAATCTATATATGGGTACACCGCATTTCGAGTACCGAATTCCAGTAAAGCCTGCAAGTTGCCCCATTGAGAGGTCACCGCTTTCTGTGGTTTGCATGCCATTCATTTTTGCTGTCCATTCATACATGACACGTCGCAAAACGAGCGTGTGAGCGTAGCGTTTAGTAAATGTTGTGCATTTTGCGGAATTGACAGCAAAATTTAATGTGCTACACTGTTTCAAACTATTGAAGCTATGGTGTTCGTAATGAGCTAAACAATGGCCTGTCTATTATTATTATGATACAACATTGTGACAAGGGACGCCCGCGTGATTCAATATAAAATCGTAATACTAATCTTATTAAATACAGCATTCTATATACTTTGTATTTAAAGAATAAAATACTCATAGTTACAATGATTGTCTGGCCGGGGATCAAACCCGGGACCCATTACGTGGTGGACCGTTGTGGTGACCGCACCGCCATACGGGTCGTGTTGAATGTATTTAACATATAGATATATACTTACTTTAAACCGTATTTTCGTCGAGATGGATCACTATGTCCTTAGTTATGTTATGTGTTTATTGCGTTTCCTCAAAATAATCACTGTATCCGTTTTTACCACTAAACTATTTGTTTTTCTAATATGGAAGTAGCAAACGACCATGCAGTCCATCTGATGGTAAGTGGCCACTGCCACCCGTGGACATCGGCCTTACTTGAGGTCTGCTACAGAAGCTTTGTTAACTCTGAGGACTAAGTTTGTTTTTTTATCAGACTGAAGTAGCAAACAAGCACGCAATCCACCTGATAGTAAGTGGTCACTGCCACCCATGAACACCTGTAAGCAAACTTACACAGAGCAGGCATTCTATCTGAAGTCTATCACAGATGCGTTGCTACTCCCGAGGATGAACTCCCGAGGATTGCTACTCCCTAGAATGCTCGCCTCAAATATAAGTAAGCCGGCAATCACACCCTTCCACCGAAATGCAAGTACTGCTTCACACTAGAAATAGATACGGCAGTAGTACCTCCCCGGTCGAACTACACTGGTTCTACCACCTGGTAAGTTCGTACGCTTCGGATACGTATGTCTCCCTCACCACATCCTTCAAACCAGATATATACAGCGCCTAACACTGCCGTTTTAGGTAGAAATTGGTGTGTCAGTGGTAATTCCGGAGTCGAACCACAAAAAGTTCTACAACCTCTATATTTCTACATGTAACTACTACTACTTCTAAACGTAGTCTAGTAACATCGTTAAAAACATTAAAACAAAAAACCCGACTGCTTAAAACATTTTTTTTGTTCATAATAATATAAATTTATTTTAAAGCTTATATGAGTTTTCATAAAAATTGTCAAGTAAAGGTATTACAATATATATATTTTTAGATCGATCTATTTACTAGTTTTCATTTGATACCCATATTGTCGTAATAGTAAAAAAAATTCTAATGATATATCATACGCCACAATCCGTCAAGCCTTTTGGGCTGTAGCGCATGCCAAAGAAATGGACATACATACAAACATACATACATACATACGCTCGAAATCATTACCTTCCTTCTGACGTACGCGGTTATAATAAATGTTTTGAGGAAACATAATAAACTCATACTAAGGGTACTGGAACTAAGTATCGCGTATCTTGAACCGCGTGTTGAACGTTTGTTTCCGCTAGTTTCCGTTTCAACAGGATATTATGCCCGGGGAGTAAGTTACTAAATGTTTGCCCACATGTAATCTGAACCTACATTACGGTTAGATTGAAAGGATTAAATTATACGGATATTACACGCCTAGATTTAATTCATGAAGAAGATTAGGGATAAATTAATTATTCATATCCAATATTTAACGGAGTGTAATCAAAATCGTTTTGTAAGCGTTGATTCGTTCATGTTTCTCCGCGTTTGTTTTTAGTTTAGGGTAAAACAGGGGGTTAATTAAATAATTGTAAAAACACAAAGTTGCTTAACGAATTAAAAAAATAACAGTAGCAGTTAGTCTTTAAGAAATAACAAGAGAATTATTTAGAAGGAGAAAAGCTCTCAGGTAAAAATTAATTAGTTTATTATTATTTTTTATAACTTTATATTTAAATATATATGTCAGCGTAGACGATTAAAAGCACCAATATGTAATAATATTAAAATTACGAATGTACAGCTTAATATAATTACTTTAAAACTACTTTATAATCTATTAAGTGCTTAATAATATAATCTCAATATATTTCATAAAAATAAATACTTAATAATATCAAATACTTAGTAATAGTATCTTAATTAAAATTATGTGAATTCAGGTAAAACCTAGAAAGAGCTTTAAGTGAAAGAGCCTTATGTGGGGGAAGCACGTTCCGGTCATCGAGCTTATAAAGTATTTCGCACCGTGCTTCCTCTTTTAAATCTTTTAAATAAATATGTATATATGAAATACATATCATTTTTATCATTAGAACCAGCAAGTGATATTGTTAAACTAGCTGACCCGGCAAATTTGTCCTGCCTTAACTATAAATTATGAATTAAGACAAACAGTTACATCAAACGTCACAAGGTTACATTAGAAAATTTCATATTGTAAATGCTCTTTAAGTTTTACGAAAATATTTTAGTGCAACTTCCAATTTCTTCTATAAGAACCTTTCCCTGACAATAACAAACACGATAAAAAAGTTGCGAAATCGGTCCAGTTACGAAAATAGGAATTCATTTAGATACTGTATTAAGAAATAAAAAGAAACCATTTCCATTATATACATATTCACTACCAACACAAAATAAACTAAAAATCATGCGATAATAAAAATAAAGAAACAAATTGAAGTTATTTGGGAAAGTAATAGAATCATCCAACTGAAACGCAAACAATTTCATCTAAACAATTTTGTAGCCAACGAAAATATTCAAAAACGTAATTTTACGTCGAGAGCTCAGCCAATAGTTTACGGCTTATTGGTTCTGGGTTTCGAGTGGCCTCTTCTCTGAATAAATAACTCAATATTACTGTTAACGGTAATCAGATTACGCGATAAACTAATTTGGATTTCTACTTCATCACTGGTGTTAAGTGTTTATCTGTTGATATTAAGTCACAAATCGTTTTAAATTTAATTTGCTGGTTTATTTTTTGATTAAAATTAGACATACAATATTATTCTATTCTATTCTACCTATTCATTGCTCTATAACTAACTTATTTTATATTAATGAATTCGACAATAATTTTTCCTTTTGTTGTCATGGTTTCAATTTTTTCCTACGCTTTGTTTGTGATCGAGATTGGTATGGATGACTTTTTTTTACGAGACAGACTTATGTCGTTCGACGCGTCGGTCTTCTATATAACCTATTTCTAGCTATCATGGTTCTGACACTTCCTTATTTTTTCAAAATATAATGAGCATACAGGAAGGGAAAAGGCTGTATGAAATATAATTTCAAATTCATATTTTCTCACTTCTTAATTCGTAGCCTACACGTGGAGAGCTCTGACATGAATTAATATTTAGAGTTCCGTAGCTAAATTGAAATAACATTACACTTATGCCTCTTTTCTTAATTTTGCCATAATTATAATTTTATCCTTAAATTTAATGAAGTGATAGCCAATTAAAATTCTTTTAAAGAATAATATAAAAATAAAGTAAAAAAGACACTTTAAAGAATTTTAGACTTTTGAAACAATGCAACATAATTATTTCTGTATCATCTACGTTTAAGTGTAGGTAACTTAGCCTTCAAGAGTACCGTACTCGCTACTACAAGTCTCGCGCACTAAGGGTTCCGTACCTATAAAAAAGGCAATAAAACACGTTAGTTGTATGGAAGCCCCCCCCCCCCCTTAAATAAGTATTTTATTACGTTTTTAGTATAGCGGAAACAGAAATATATCATCCGTGAAAATTTCAACTGTACCTATTACGGTTCATCATATAAAGCCCGGTGAGAGGCGGACTGACGGACAGACGGGCAGCAAACTGTTAGTAATAGGGTTTCGTTTTTGCCCTTTGGGTATTGGACCCTAATGATAGATCTTTACCAATTTCTGCCAAACGGACTTTATTTTGGTATATACGGCACACTGGCGGGCGCTTCCGACTCACACTTGCCCAGTTTTTATTTCTCAGCTCGCACTAAATGTTGGTCAACCACACGCTACCACGTATTTCTTTTAAGAATTAGGCCAACACGCGACTCGCGACACGATTTGCATCACGACACATACTTAAGCGTTGCAGGTCAAGTATTTTCCTTTGAGTTCACTGTACGTATTTGCTCTTTTTACCCGACATTTTGAATAGTGCTTCACACATGTGGGAAAAGGTAGATATAATGATGAAAACTGTTTAAACAGGCAATCACTTGGTAACGTAATTTCTTAATTTGAAGCAATTTTATATTCTCCTTCGGGGATCTTGACAAGTGAAACTGGAGAAGACCTGCATGGTCCTCTCCAGTTTCTTCATGATCTTCTCAATTATCTTTAAGAATCAAGTTTCAGTCAAGTCAATACAGGTAACTATAAAATCAATCTTGAATACTAAGTATACAAGTGTCCCAAAACTGATTTTTAAGCTATGGGCAATGTAGTAAGGTGTACCTTTTCTACGAAAAATATGAAAAAAACTGAGTTACGTAATAATAATAATAATATGTTTATGAAAATGCTAAAAATCTACAACCTAGACTTCTTTACGTAGTGTTTACACATTTTCAAATTTTGCAGGTATTATTTCTTGATCCTTAAAAACAATGCCATCGATTGATGTCACATGATTATAAATGCTGTCAGTTTCTTAAAAATTATAAATCTGATCGAATTATACTGCAGAAAAGTTATTCTGCTATCTTTGACAGGTAATTTAAAAAGTTTTATAATACCCTTAGCAAATTCTTTACGAAATTAGCTCATTAAATTAAACTTTTACATGAACAACAACTTATATCCTGTATACCTTAAAATGTTTAAGGAATTATGTTTTGATTTCTTACCACACCTTACTATAATTATATTAACGTCACGGACGTTATTAATATAAAGCAGAAATTGCAGCAGGAGAGCTGAAGAAATTTGCTAAAGGTATTTCTGAAATCTATTCGTAATTACTATTTACTCTGACGAACTTTTCCCAGAATCTATAATTTGTGCAAATTTCCAATTTGTGTACATAAGCAATCACGCAATCAACTAAACACGAAATCGTTATTAGACATTCGTTTAGGACCGGGAGGGAATTAATAAAGTTTCCCAACAGTAAAAGCTTCTAAACAAACTACCCAACAACAATGAAATACAAGTCTATAAAATCACTTGGATCCCTGCATAACTATATTATTCAGTTATGAAAGCTATAAACCTTAAACTTATACAGATTGTAAATGCCAGCATACCGAATATTAAAAATATGGATTCCTGACATGATTCTGGTGCTTATGGCGTTGGAATTTATCATTGCTTTTTTCTCGGTTTTTCCAATTTTTTATACATTTTTTTTACAGATTTTGGTAGTGTTTCGATACTACTACACAATGCAACATGAATATTAAAAAAAAAACACTCATATTATTGATTTTCACGAAAACCAGCAATAGGTTAAAATAA
>DWNE01008332.1:0-11598 GCA_018249875.1 Cecropterus toxeus | reverse complement strand
ATCGCGTAACTGATATGGCCATTTTGAAATACGCATATCAATCAATAGGGAATTAAAAGACGCATCGTTTGGTCAAAAATTAGGAATCTAAGATAATAACACCGAGTTGTTGACCCAGCCAAATACTTATGCAATTAAAGTTACGCGTAAGTCGGTATTTTTTCATACCTTAAGAGGTGACGAGCAGTGTGCTGGCGTAAATGAAACAGTTTTTTACTCTCCCGTAAAGTAGCTAATTTTGAGATCCGCGGTGTTAGAATTTAAACGCCGATATCCTGATGCTATGGACCATAGATACCTGGACCACCAAACACAGCCTGAACCCATATTTTCAATTCTTTTGTCAGTAGCCATATCGCCCCTTATAAATCCTTCTGATATATTATGAAGATGGATGGTGAAGTTTGTGATTTGTCCAGAGGTACCAATGCTGCACGTATTTCCGCCTTATAACGGCAGTATTAAGCGCTACTATGTTGTGGATCAAAGGGTGTGGTGAAGAAAACATTCTTGTCCAAGGCGCTGCAACACAGTTTTATCGGTCGCAACGCACCTGAAGCCGACTTAAATCTCGAGTCATATCTGGATTCGATTACAGATGAGCGGCAATGGTCACTTCCCATCAAGTGGATTGCACACTTGTTTCCAACTTTTTACATTGCTAAACAAATAAGTAAGTTCTTACCCATGATATGTTCCATGACACGTCATGTCTTATGATATGGAAGTAGCAAACGATCATTCAGTCCACCTAATGGTAAGTGGCCTCTGCCGCCATTTGCAATGAACTCCAGATAAGATCAGAGTTTAATTGAGGGTAGCCACAGATTCGTTGCTACTCCTAAGGACTAATCTGGAATGCCTCGGATAAGTATGACTTCTTTACTACACCCTTCAGTCCAGAACACAGTAATGTATAACACTGCCTTTATTAGGCAGACGTCTTTCCCCATTGCAGATTAGTGCATCTCCCCCTCTTATTATAACCCTTTCTCGTCAACCCACTATTGTCCCACTGCTGGGCACGGGTCTTCGCTCAGAGTGAGAGAGTTTTAGGCCACAGTCCACCGCGTTGGTCAAGTGCGAATTGGTAGACTTCACACATCTTTGAGAACTCCTTTTTTTTTAGAACTCTCAGATGTGCAGGTTTCCTCACAATGTTTTTCTTTACCGTAAAGCAGTGATAATTAAATTCTAATACGCACATAATTTTAGAAAAATCTGTGGGGCGTGCCTGGGATTTGAACCCCGGATTCTCGATTGTGAGACCGAGTTTCAACCATTAAGCTATCACTGCTCGCATTAGGCTATCAGTGCTCGACCCTATAGTCTCCAGTAATAACTTAACATTACGCTTGCCTATAGCAAAACAACTACTCATATCTCATACTACATACATAACAAATACTCATATCTCTATATCTTACATAGCCAACATTATATCAAAGGCATAAATCAAACATTAAATTCCGGAAAGTTAAGCTTTGAATACAGCACCATCCGTTACCGACAGTTGAAATGAATTTATTGACAAGAAACTTGTACAAGCAATAGTGGGGCTTAGTTCGCACTATTCGCTGGGTATTTTTAGTAAGCGAAGGCAAATATTTCACCGAAACGAATGGCTTTGGTTGCGTTCAACGCACGAACTTGCTCCACACATCAGCGTGTCTGGCCCGGGTCAGTGGATGTATAGCCAAAAGTATAGGGTATCTTGTTTGCTATAAAGTAGGAAGTTCAATTGCACATGTTGAATATTGTGTGCGGTGAGTTGAGTTTCCTTGTTTAATTTTTTTTTTAATAAAATTAGCTTTATTCATTTTTCACTGAAAATATGCCTTTAAAGACTCAGTATTTTGTATCAGGGTAATCATGATGCCATCTTACTTCTGTTATAAATGCGGAAGTTTGTGAATTGTGTATATGTGTTTGTTACTCTCTCAAGCAAGCAGTTACTTGTTAAATTTCGCTGAAATTTGGCACATACATAGTTTTTGAGCTAGATTAACTACACTTTGACCTAGACCAACCACAGGATACTTACTTCTGTCGTAGACGTGACCGAGGCGGGCGAAGCCGCAGGAATATTCTAATATCTTAAATAATGTTACTAAAAAATGTCCGTCAATACTAAGGCAGAATGTCTTATTCCTCACAAAACTATGAATTTCTAAGTATTTACTTGACTCGCCTCTTCAAACACTCGGATTTGCTAACGTTGATGATCATTAAAATGATTGGACTTTGTCTTTTTCATAGGTGTATTTTAAATTATACATACAATTAGCATCCAAACAAAAAAGGAAAAATAGAACTAAAGAGAAACTATATTTGTCATTCTCAATTAACATAAAATGTTTGTCATCCTATAGATCATCATCATATAGATACATATAATATATAATGAACAAAACAAATGGACAAGCGTGCATCCGCATGAACTTGTTCCACACATCAACACGTCTGGCCGCGGGTCAGTGGATCTATAGCCGCCAATTAAAAGTATAGATGGTAGCATGTTTGCGACAAATAGCCGGTACTCATGCCTGACATTGTCGGCCGTGTGCTTTGTGCATCCGTGATAGCTATAGGGTGTTCAAATTTCACAAAATAGGGTACCCGCAATATAAAATTTAACAAAATATGCTTGAGAAAGTCTTAAAATTATACCGTAAACACCTTAAATTGTGATATAACATTGTACCTTCTACCCAGCCCCGGATCTAGGGGGAGGGGGGGCAAGCCAGAAACTATGCCCCGGGCGGCAAGTTCAGAGAGCGGCAAATTCAAATCTTGCAAACGAATGCGCAACTCATAATTGATTTCAATTTGACCATTGGGACGCCTGTACATCTGTACATCCGTACATCCGTACATCTGTACATCCAGTTTCACGTATCTGTACATGGTCTGTACATGTACGTATCATACATCTGTACATGTACGTATCTGTACATATTCTGTACAAACGTTTGCAATGTTTGATATTTTTCAGTTATTGTCGGTCTGTTTAATGTATGTGTTCAAAAACGCATCAAGACGTTAGAATCTCAAAACCTGCCTTACTGCCTGCAAAACCTTATTACCTATTATTAGTTACCTAGGGTTGTGGGAATCCAATCTAAAAACAAGACGTACCCAACTTACTTTTTTATTCAGTAACTGTATATCAGGGGAATCAACATCTTATTAATATTATAAATAAGAAAGTTTCTGAGGCTGTTTGTCTTTGTTACTCTTTCACACAAAAAGTACTAGTCGGATTTCGCTGAAATTGGCACATAGATTGTTTATGAACTGAATTAACACATGGGATATTCATTTCCGTGATAATTGTAGTATAGTGGGAAAAGCCGCGGGAATAATCTAGTTACAAATAATTATACAATCTAACTCAATACATTTTACCTGTATATAAGTTTTTGAGTCTGATCGTATTTTGACAGCACTTTTGTTAGACGATATATGAATAATGTAATTAAATTTTTATTACAACACCCATAACTTTCATTTATGGCATAAATAGACTAATGAAAAAGAACTTTGCATATAAAACGGAAATATATAAAAACTCGTGAAACTTGCGCGAAACTCCTCTTACTTAACTTTTACGACGAAACTTGATTTTAACGGTTTAATTACGTCTGTATTGTAGAGCGTAATTTCGCGCAACGCCATTACATTTCGGTTACATTGTTTTAAATTGATATTGGGTCTTCAAATAAAAGATACGGCCACTTGACTTTTGCGCTTCGAAACTAATTTTTGCCGCAGATATGGAAATTACAGTCCTCAACTTTAGCAACATTGCGTCTGCTTGTGGCCGTTTATTTTCGTCGGCAAACGTAACTGGGGTTGACGTTTCGGGTTTAAAAAGGACGTTTGTTTAGAAACACTCTGTTTTTGTTTGCCATGGCGGCTCCAGGGTGGGGAACGATTTGTGACACTAAAACAAATGACGCGTACTCCACGCTCGATTGACTGGAATAAGTAAGTCAGTTTTTGCAAAAATGTCCCTAAACTCAGCAGTTTTACTTTGTATTTAGTGTTTTCTATATTAATCGATACCAGTAAGTTTCGGCCGTAAAGCAAAATAGGTAAAACGACTTTCGATGACGAAGTTAAGTATCAAACTATGGTAAGAGAGCCTTAATTATACGAGTCGTTCCCACTTAGTCCTTAGGGCTAGCAACACCCCTGTGGCCAAACTGGTCACACTCTGATCTTCTAGATTGTTAATTCCATATCCAATGGGTGGCCTCACACCATTAGGTGACATTCATGCTTGTTTGCTACTTTCATATTATAAAACAACAAAACTGGATATTTTCATCATCTTTGCAGCCGGCTTCGGTGAACAAGGAGATTAGCCGGACAACCTGGTGTACATGAGCCCTTGCCGTTACGTGATTAATCATTAAACTTATCAGTTCAAAGAGTTTTAAGCGTTATACATTACGTTATACAGAGATTATTAGAGATATATGTCATGTAGTAATAATATTATATGTCATGTCCAGCGCCACCCTAATACATTTTGGGAATTAAATTATGAAGGTAACGTTAAAAGAAATGTTATTATTTGATAACATTTTTGTTTTATTGAAGAGACGGAAACAAAAATGTCCTTGAGGAAATGAAGGAAAATCTACTATTTAGGGGAAAGAAGTCCCACGTCTCCAGAGACGCCACGAGCTACTATGATTAACGTATTTTACTCAAATAGCTGTTATTCTCCGTCAGGACAATACATGTAAACGTTGTGTCCTTATTGTTTACTTTGATAGGATTTCTACGAAGACGACATACGGTTAATTGACACATTTTTGACGACCCGCGTAGCCGAGCGGTTACAATACCGGTCTGACACGCAATGGGTTCCAGGTTCGATCCCCGGCCAGACAGACATCTGAATGATGAGTTTTGATTCTGTCCAGGGTCTGGGTATTTGTGTATATACGTCTTTGTGTGTCCATAGTACCCACGACACAGGAGAAAAAGCCTAATGTGAAGCTATGAGTGTAGAAAGCGTTTTTTTTTTTTAACATTTTTTCCGACATTTTAGTAAGGTTTTCCTATAGCGCTCATGATTTATTCAAATTATTATCAACATATTACTCGCCTTTATCTTTTTACTGATTATATTTACGAAAATCACCGAGGCAAAATACCATTTCTAGCTATTCTACAAAAAAAAAATACTATACAAAACCTCAAAAATAATATCGTCATAAAATATTAATCTTAAATTATATTAATATTCATTGAGTTTGTTAAAAATATATTTCATTCTCGTGAGCTTAGGTACAAAGATATTTTTTGTAGATACCTTAATAAATCTCAGAGGTTTTCCAATTCATTGATATTCAAATTTCAAACACTCCAGAAGACGTCTTACATTTTGTAAAAGAATACAAGTATTATAGCTTTCATTACCAATACCTATAAATTTACGAATATAAACATTGGATAACAAGCTTGGTTTAAGTAAAACATAATACTGACATACTTAATCTATAACTGAAACAAACAAATCACAACGCTTTTTATAAACGGCACTAAACTTTACAAAAATATAAAAAATAAGCATTCCATTTTCTCAAACAAAAAGGAACATATACGGAAATCTCTCATTTCACGTCTCGAAAAAACAACAAAGGAAATTAGCCGTCAAAGTTCAAACCGAAAGATCAAGGAGGTCCCCTACTAAAACAATAGCAAGAGATCTCATTTCAAACCCCAAATACGTTTCCGATATTCAATATACCGTTCAGACGCTCGCTTGAAATTTCTATCGATATGCATCGTATACATATAACGTTTAAATATCAATATGCAAACAACTCTTAGTGAACAAGCGTTGGAAAGTCAATTTTCTCGGCCTATTTATATTATCCTTTCCAATTTAGGCCGTCAACGACTTCAAAACGTCTATTGGACGCACCAAACAATATGAACACGTTGTTAAGCGCAAATCCTCTCGGGATTGCGAGAAAAAATGTCTTGAGCCTTCAAGCCGAAAATATATAAGGAACACGTTTATTAAATAGCGTTGCTGACTTATCCGATGTAATCTCTAAGGCCTCTTACGTGTATTCAAAGCATTTTTCCCATAATAACATCGTTAAACATGACAGAAAAACAAATCATATGTCTTCAGCTCCGTGATTCATCTGAGTATAACTACTTACCTACACATTACAATAATAACAAGAATAATAACAAGAAAGTCTACGTCAATTGATAATTATTATTGATCATTACATATCGTTCTTTAAATGAACTGAACGCTACAGCTTAAATACTCCCCCCGACGACCCGCGTGGCAGAGCGGTCACCATACCGGTCTGACACACAGTGGGTCCCGGGTTCGGTCGCCGGTCAGACATGCAAATGACGAAGTCACAGAAGAGTCACAGAAATATGAATGATGAGTTTAGATTTCTGTTCTGGGTCTGGGTGTTTGCGTATTCGACTTTGTGTGTCAATGGCGCCCACGACACACTAGAAAATCCTACTGTGGGGCTGTATGTGTAGAAAGGTTTAAGGTTTTTTTTTAATCCAGCGCGGAACATAGTTTGATGGGTGACCGTTACTGGCTATAATTTATGCACTCTCCTATGACTTTAGAAACACGGTAAGTAGTTAACGGTTGTTACTCGTCGTTGCTGCTGGTCAGAGGTCTTATAGGCAGGTATCACATAAAAATGCCTTCATCAAGCATATAAGAAGTAAGAAAAAGTAAAACTATTATATGCTGTCCACACGAGCATGACCTACTGGGTGATAGAACCAATGAAGTTCCACCGGGAAAGTACCACTGCCACACCTATTTCTAGCGTGAAGCTCTTCTTGCGTTTCGGTGGAAAGGTGTGGTTGCCGGCCTACTTGTATATGAGACGACCGTCTTAGTCCACGGGAGTAGCAACAAATCTATGATTGACTTCACATAAAACCCCTGTTGTATATGAAATTGCTTACCGATGTTCATCGGCGGTAGTAACCAATTCAGGTGGACTGCATGCTTGTTTTCTACCTCATTGTTCTATATAAACAAAATATAATATATATAATTGGATCTTGAGTTTACCTCTTAACTTCAAAACAAACAGATATATTCTGATATCAACCGTATTAATTGTACATGCCAAATTTAATAAGCATACATGGGCCTTCCTAAAATAAATACGTTTCGGAAATTTGATATTTTCCTCTCGATCTTGAAATATTAGCAGTTGTAGGAAGACTTATGAATTGCCTACTTTTGCGAGTTTATTTCAATTGATATTTATTCGTGTTGAAAATACGGTTTCTGTTGGTTATTTAATATTATGATAATTTGTTACGCAATTTGTTCTGAGAAAATAGTAGGTCACTGTTAAGTTAAAGTTGATAGCTGAAGGAGATATAACAGTTCATGGTCCTAAAGTGCATGTGAGTAGATGCCATTCTATGCATATATCATCGTATGTGGTAGACATAGTGTTCCCCTAATTGGCGCGACTCCATCTGGTCCTGTTTTTTAAGTTTTTTATAAGATTGAAGTAGCAAATGTGCATGCATGCATCTATGGTAAGTGGCAACATATAGGACAGGGGTTCTATCTAAAGTCAAACACAGAGGCGTTACCACTCCTGAGCACAAAGATCGTAGCCCCATTTGAAAGTGAGCCGGCAACACCCTTCCACCGAAACGCAGGAACTTCCAGATAGAACGAGTATAATTCGACCTGTGCCTTCTCAATCCAGTGGTTTTCTGCTGTTTTATTAAGGTCTTCAATCAATCGATATCGATATATCTGATCGGTGAGCGACCTAGGTTAGATACCATTGATGATACGTATTCCTTACAAGAGCTGTTACAACTTAGTCTTAATGAATAGCGGCGCATTTAAAGCCGAACTCCCTTGATTTTAGATGACTAGCAATTGCGATTTACCATAAAGTGAACTGCATGTACGGTTAATACTGCTGAATAATAAAAAAACCTGGCCTAGTGCGAGTCGAACTCACTCACGAAGGGTACCATGCCAGAATCTGAAAAAAGGGATTCTTCTTATATGGGAGCCCCCTTAAATACTTAATTTATTCTGTTTTTATTATAACGGCAATAAAAATACATCATCTGTGAAAATTTCAACTGTAGAGCTCTCCCGGTTCAAGAGTTACAGCCTAGTGACAGACAGACGGACATACGGACAGCGGTGTCTTAGTAATAAGGTTCCGTTTTTATCCTTTGGGTACAGAACCCTAAAAGTACAACTAAGCCAAAGCTAATATTTAAAATATACACAAATTTAATTAAAAGGCTTTATCATAAATACTTTAACCGGAAAATGTAATCTTTAAACCTTTTTGTAACCCCCCAGTAATTGCACCATATATTTAATACGATAACTGAAGTTTAAAGTGATTTATAAAATAACTTAAGTAAGTGAATGTAATGCTAATAAATATAAGTCATGATAAATATCCATATTTCGTGACTATTTGGTATTTTTTTAAAGAGAAAGACCTTGTATTTATATCTGAACAATAAAAAAACAGTTTCTACGATTGTTATGGAAGCCATTTTATATTTATATCAATCACATTACTTCTGATCTTGGCAACATACGCGTTCTTATAAACGTGTATACGTTAGTGTTAAATAAATTATGATAAAAACAAAATATCCGGCTGCAAATTTCAGTTTCAGCTGTCGAATTTTTTGTTTTCATAATAATTTCTTGTTAAAGGATCATAAACCGACAAATGCAAAGATAATGCTTTGGTGATGATAGTATTATTACTGATAAAGAACAATACTTATTAAATGCAAAAATAATATTGAAGTCACTCTGCTTGAAACAAATATATGTACTTAAAAATGTTTGATCACTGTTTCACAAGATCCATTCTTTCTCTCATGATTCTGCCTATAGTTTATGAAGTGTAAACGCCTATGAAATAGATATTGTAACAAATAGTTAAAAATACCGTATACAACTGTGTATTTCTCTTCAAATAAATATAGACTCCTGAATCGTGCGCTGAAAGCAGTTTTATTCGATTTGGGGTTGCGGCTAGCAATAGTAGCACGGCTCTTAACGTATTCTGGACAGCGCAAACTGACCTTTCAATGACAGCCGAGCCAAACCGTCTGTGTGGAAAAAGAAGTCGATTACCCTTGTTTACGCACAAAATAAAGTTTTCTTCTCATTGGCTCCGAGATAAAGCAGGGTAGAGATTAAATTCGGGTCGTGTTTGCAGTGAGTCCCGCGCGCCCCATGTAAACGACCCTAAGTAAGGACACAAAAATATCATTTGGCATAGCGTAATGGGCTCTGAAGAAAGGTTGCTTTACGACTTCTTATTTGGCATCTTGTAATGAGTTTTGTAACGAGAGGGGTCGTTGAAAACATCGCTGCTTTGATCTTAACACGCGATTGGAAACGCTCATGTTGTCAATGTTGTAGAAAAATGATTTCTTTCACAGTTCACTCTTCGCTGCGTATTTTCAATTACATTCCGATGCTTTAACGCGAAGCGTGGGAACCAGATAGGTAGATTGAATACCAGTGACAGATTGTATCAGACTTTTAATAACGCTTTTCTGGGAATTGATGTATTTCGTCTGAACGCTATTTAATCATTCATTTTACAGGCATAATATTGACACCGGAAAAGAGTTAAATGGAACGCTCTCAGAGTCAATTACATAGAAAATACATAAAAATATTTATATGCAAATTTGAATTTACATTTGATGCAGAGTTTACTATATGATATATCTTCTTTTGGAATATACGATTGATTCCAGCTAATAACTTATTTCTAAAACTGATTGTAAGTTAACTGTCTTAAATTGTTCACAACGCAACCTGACATTGTAAGTAAACGACTCATAACGAAACAATTGATCAGAAGATCGAGAAAATAAACGTTGGGTAGGTAATGTTATTTTTGCAATAACTTTTCTGATGTGTTTCATTATGTAAAACCTGTCTATTTACTTTGATCGGAGTCACCTTAACATAGCGCCAACTCGATTTAAAAAAAACATGAAATAAACGTATTTTTATTTAAATAAAAGCAAATTGATGTATGAATTTTAGACATCTGTCGAATATTACACTTGTGTAAAATTATTACTTTACACAAAACTTATTATTACAGTAGAAATTATAGGTACAATAGAAATTTGCGTTTATATTAAACTCGTGATGTGATGTTATTTGACAATCTTGTGATAAAAATGAAAATAATGTTTAAATACCTTATTCTACACTCTTAAAGATTTATTATTATACCTTTACACTTAAATTACTAATTCAAATCGTTATAAAATCTTCAAAACGGTACCCTATGTTCTCACCTGGAATGAAATTATATGCAAATTTATGAAAAAAGGCATGATTCAGACGTGAAAACGTTACAAATAAACAAACAAATAAAGTCTCATTCCTATTTATGTTACAACATTATTTAGGACTCGTAAGAGTTGATGCTTGCAGCAATTTTTAAACATCAGGTAGTTACCGCCTCTGGAAAATGTTTCTGCTTCGTTAAACTAAAAGAAATATTAGGTTAACAGTTATTTTAATTAGTTGCCTGAAATGTTTGATAGCCAAACGTTGATATCCATAATTATAGAGATAACACGGTTAGAGGAGGGGAAGTCGGGGGCCAACACATGAGTAATTACATTATCTGCAGGTAGGAAGTCGTGATATGGGTACATTTTCTTTGTGAGGGGATTTCTTAAACCTTATTTAGGGTATACACCATATGTTATCTACAAGAATTGGATATATTTAATTGTCCAATACATATTTACAACTGGGAACTGAAACAGGCTCTTGAGAAACTTATTTTGTAATACTTTATTTTGTAATTCTCATATCACTTTTTCTTTTCTAAATATTTATAACTCAAAGGTGACTGACTGACTGACATGGTAAAATAAAAAATAAAAATAAAAATAAAAATATTTTATTAAATTAACACATTCACAATTCACAAGTCGCAAGAGCCCTGTACTAAGTACGAGACCTGTGTCACAGGTACTCCGCTCATCCACCGAGACTTAATACATGTGTTATAGCAGATAAATTAACGTTATAATAGTTTAACAGTTTCAGAAACTATACTAAATGTGTATGTGCGTGTGTGTGTGTATGTGTGTGATTGTGCGTGTGTGTGTGTGCGCGCGCGCACGCGTGTGTGTGTGTTAATGGTGACTATCAACGCACAGCCCAAACCACTGGACGGATCGAGCTGAAATTTGGCACGCAGGTAGATGTTATGACGAATGCATCCACTAAGAAAGTATTTTGATCAATTCTACCCCAAGGGGGTAAAATAGTCAATTTTAATACTTCTTAACGCGAGCGAAGCCGCGGGCAAAGCTAGTTCTTTTGTATATTTTTCTTATTGATTGATGACGATTACAAAGGTGTTGCGATTCCCAAGAATATATCACTATTGATATTGTTGCCATAACATCACAAAGGAATAGAACTCAAGAAAGTGCAAACCCTTCAACAAGAGAAGATTTCAAATATTTGAATACAAAATTGTAATATTTTGCAGTGTCACAAATTAGGCTATAAGAGTC
>DWNE01008331.1:0-11598 GCA_018249875.1 Cecropterus toxeus | reverse complement strand
TAGAACCCCTGTTCTATATGAAGTTGCTTACAAATGTCCCTGGGCGGCAGTAACCACTTACCATCAGGTGGGCTGCTTGCTCGTTTGCTACTTCATATTTATAAAAAAAGAACTAATTTTTAGATCGAAGTAGCAATCGACTATACACTACATCTGATGGCAAATAATCACAGCCCTCCAACCCAATTTTCAAATGTCTTTGAAATGTTAGCAATAACATGAAGGTATACACTTCGTAATATATGAAAATTAAAACCTCTGAATCTTAAGTAGAAGTAGATATTCAGGACTTTCATAATTAAAAACGTCGGCAAACAAAATATTTTATGTTAAGTGTTGGCAAGTTTAAGTGGTGCTCTTAAATCATCCTTCGCAACATGGACTCTTACACTTTCATCTTAAATAACTTGCTCCAACTACCCATAAATCAGGAGTAGCTAAAAGAATAGCAACTTAATGTCGAGCAATTTGCCCCATCCCTCTGCTGGGGTGGGGCAGGAACAATAAATTATAGCGATAGCCGCAAACCCTACGTGTTATCAGATAATTGTTTCCAGTTGTTCGGATAATTTTTGTTTTAAAGTCAGTTTAATGATGAATTTAAATAAAAAAAAACGATTTGCTATATATGTTACTTGTTTTTTGAATGCTTTAACAACGCCGTGAATTTAATAAAGTAGTTACCTATTTACGGTAATTAAAAACAAATAGCCGTTTAATGTAATTAAATGAAAATATATATTTTTTAAACAATGCAAAATGTAATTTTAGCTACCGCAATCCTGTAAAATTCATATTAATATTAAAATACAAAACAAATCGAATGCCTGTTTCTGTGTAAGCTATTATATTTAGAACAAGGTACTTTCTTGTCATAATTATTGCGCTCCAAAGATAAGTAACCAAAATATCTAAAATAAACTACAAGTTATAAAGGAGCTAAAACGCAGTTCATGGAGTAATTTGCCCCAACTGTCAATGTTGGGGCCTAAAACCTGAAGCAATAAATTAATGCGATAACCGGAGCGGCGCTCTGCTATCAGATAATTGTTTCTGGTTCAGAATTGGACTCTTTCAAGTGCGTATCATATTTAATATTCACAGGTAAAAAGTAATTCCTATTTTTTACGGGACCAATTGTATTAGCATATATTAATTGAGTACAAAACAAATTGCACAAACAAATTGCAATATTAGTACTATCTATTTATCATAATTACAGATGTAAAGAAAGGTAATCACTACATCAAAAATCAACCACAAATTGTAAATTAGCTTAAAGCAGTTTGAGGGGCAATTTGCCCCAAGTCTCAACGCTGGGGTACAGAAACAAGAAATTAATGTGATAACTGCAGCCGGCGCACGGCGTGCTCAAGCAGATTATTATCAACTATTTAATACTTCCAATTATATCCTTGTTGCTATCCCTGGGAAAAGAAACATAAATTTATAGATTGATAATACAAGAATTATATGTACAAGGATGTAATATAAATTGAATGCTAATTTCTATACAATACATTGCAATACTAAATTATCATTTTAAGAACAATTACGTTTATGAACTAATAATTTAATAATCATTAGATTGCATCATAGAAATAAGTTATCAAAATGATAATATCTAAACACAAATGAAAAAGTTGCTAAAAGTAGTTTGTGGGGTAATTGGCCCCAACTCACAATGTTGGGGCGCAGAAATTTATTTCTAGTTTAGGAATTAGTGTTTAATTTTCTTTTAGATATGGATTATTGTTAACTGTTAAACATTTTATTGTTCCTATTATATGGCAAAAAATATAGATTCATAGTTACAAATATTAATAAAGTTGAATAAATTAAATGTTATTATCGTGCTAAAAATTGCAAAATTAAATTATGAATTTATAAATATAATTATTATTGCGTTCTATAAATAAGTCATCAAAACAAAAAAGCCAATCACAATTTGTGAAGTAGCTGAAAAGCAGTTTATGGAGCAATTTGCCCCAACTCTCAACGTTTGGGCGCAGAAACAATAAATTAATGCGATAACCGCAGCCGGCGCACTGCGTGCTATCAGATAATAGTTTCCGGTTGTTGCTTATTATAATATTCTATAGCTGATGTAATTGTGTATTGAATTCCCCGCAATTAATTGCTTTCATAAGTACTGTACTTGAGACAATTAATATCATTTGTGTTCGAAGACAAATTATTAAATGTAATGTGTTAAAGGAAAGTTTACTTTTGTTGAGGTTATTGCGCGATAGTAATTTGTAGGGTTCGAGAGGTATTTCAATCTACTGCTTGGTTTCTAGGAATTTATTCACTATGGCGCGTATTTCCGTAGAGAACCCCTTGTTTTGTGTTTGAGAATTTTATAACATACTAATTCAACTAGTATTATTTTAAAAACTATACGGGGGTTGCTACTTGACGGTTGACGTTGCCATTCTATGGCTTGAGATTTTAACAGAACCTTCATTAAAACTTTTTTACTGAAATATGTTATTTGAATATGATTTTTTTACAGCGGCTTAAAATTCGTGAAACTCGTAAAATTTTCGTGCAATTATTGCGTATTTTCAAGATAGCAGTGCAAAGATTAACTTACTTTCACTTTTTTTAATGACCAAAACCAAATGTACCAAACGAACATGCAGTCCAAGTGACGGCTAGTGATTTTTACTGCCCATGATTATCTGTAAGCATCTTCATATAGGACAGGCGTTCCATCCGACGTCTATCATAGATGCTTTGCAACTACCGAGGACTAAGATGTTCGCCTCATATAAAAATAGTCCGGTAACCAAATCATTCCACTGAAACGCAAGAACTGCTTCACGCTAGAATTTTAACGTGAATCATTTTAGATAGGGAACTACACCGGTTCTATCATCTAGTAAAACTGGTAAATTTAAATAATAATGATACCACTTTTATCAATAAAGCCCCATCTTTTGCCAATGTAAAGCGCTGGTATAGCATCACAAGGAAACATAAGAACATAACATAACATACTAAACATAAGAGAACCTAAGTCATCTACACATTAAGCATGAATCCGTGTTCCATGTCTATAAATAAAAGAGACTTTAATGCATATTTCACGAACAACAATTTACGTGTTTATCTCCACCATCAGTGAGACGCACGAGTAATCAATTTTATGTTGCCGATCGTGTCTTTAACAGAGTTAATTGATTGTACGCTACATTGTGTGAGATGGCTCACGTCATTTATCTCCTCGGCAACGCTACACCCTATTGTATAGAGGCTTTATATTTTTCATTAACCACATCTCATGAAAATTGACAAACAATCTTAAATGATGAATCGCTTGCGAAAGAGTTTCGAGGACGCTGTTTGCGTCGTGACATATTTACAGGGTATTAACGAGTATCGAAGATGAAGGAGAAAAAAATATGTAGAATATTGAAAAGAACATATTTTATTATTGAAAAAAAAAACATTAATCAAGAGAAATATAATAGATATGGTGTGGCCCCAACATTTTTTAATACTTAAGTCAAACGATAAGACAGATGGGCTACCTGATGGAAAGTAGTCACCGTCGCCTATGGACATTTGAAACATCAGATGAGTCGCCAATCCATCGCCAATCCATCGCCGACTTTGAAGGGGATCTCTCTTCTCACCTTTTTTGAAGAGCCTCATGTCATAGCCCACCGAAAATGCTTTAAGAGAAAGTGTATTCCACAGTTTGCACGTCCGTGACAAGAATGAGCGTGAAATCCGAACTGTGGAAGACCGCCACGAGTTCTGTTGGTGTGGATAGAACTTCATCCTTCGGCGAGTGGTGCGGTGGAGAAAGCGACGTAGGCATCAGATCAAAAAGTCCCTCGGAACACTCGCCATTGTAAGTTATACAACAATAGTAATATTTTGATCTAAGCGTTATCGCATAGGAGTTAATACTACAAGGAAAGTAAGTAGTATTAACTTAGCTTTACAAGAATTACAATAGAAAAAATGTTTGAGTTGTAAATAACCGTGTACTATTACGACACTGCTTAAAAATGGCAGTATTAAAGTTGTATTGTAATACTTAAAACATCCGTGACTTATGTGAGTTTTTGTTGTTTGTAAACAAATGTTCGTAAAAAGTTATCAGTCCAGTTCGTCCAGACATTTTGTAAACAAACGTTCATAAAAAAAGTTTATTATCAGTCCAATTCAAAATGTAAAAATATTAATACGTAAATGTCAGATCTAGATATATATTATTATAAATATATCGGTGCATGTGACCTCAGTTTTGTATCTATAAAAAAAGTTAAATACACCAAGAGATAGTTTGCCAAATTCACGAAAGCAATCTTCATCCTAAGAATGAGCATCAAACAATATACAACGCGGATCGTTTCCGAAACCATCTTGGAAGTATGAAATAATGATATTGCTTTGGCATCCCTCCTCGTTTCCTTACAAGATGTCGTGAAGTTTAAAAGCACCCTGATGCCAAGTGTCCTTTGGACGTTGATGCGGACGGACGAGTTATTGAAATGGAGCAAGACGTCGAGACGTCGTGCGGTGTAAATGATCCGTGAAGTCGAGATAGAACTGAATGCTTATAAGATAAAGATTTCAAGAAAAAATAAACTTGGAAAAAGAATTTTAGATACATAAACGCATTTATAGCGCTTTAAGACCTAATGGGATTGTAATATACTATTTTAAAATTTGATAGATTAAATTTATAAACATAATTTCTGCGTAATACGTTATGCATTGCTGTATCCTGGTCTAAAACGGACAAGGGAGATATTTTTATCAGAGGCGTTTTAACTTAGTCCTCAGGCTACCCCTGAGGACGGTAAGGTAACTATGGCTAATCAATCCCAGATAAGATCAGGTCTGGTAAGGCCTGATCTTATCAGATCTTACCAGACCTGATCACGGTTGATTAGAGATGTTTATGGGCGGCAATGGCCAGTTACAATTAGATTGACTGCATGCTCTTTTGCTATTCCATATAATAAAAAACACATTTAAAATATTTTTAGTAAATTCTTTAATATATATTTTTAGCAATTTTTGTATAAAAAAGAGAATGTATCTCACAATCACAAAAGATAATGCATATCACTTCTGTTTTAAATATTGGTTGACAAAACCTGTCAACCAATATTTAAAACAGAAGTGAAAGAAAATCATTGAAAATTAAAATTGGCCTTACTCGCTTCAGGAAAATTGATTTGGCCTATTAAATACGCCTTTGAAACTTTCTCTACGATCGCGATTATTTAAATTTTTGACCCGTGGTTTTCTGATTGTAGAAGTATTTTCTTTTTAGAGACATTTCGTTAAGAATATTTATTGAAGTAAAATTACTTGTTTCAAAACAAGCAATAAGTAGGTTTATTTTCTGGTGGATCCCGTGTAGTTTGACCGGGGAGGGACAAAAAGTGGAAAAGTGTGGTTGTTGGCTCGCTTATATACAACGAATCTCTAATAATATTCAGATAGAACGCCTGTCTTATATGAATGAATGATGAGTTTAGATTTCTGTTCTGGGTCTGGGTGTTTGTGTATTCGTCTTTATGTGTCCATGGCACCCACGAAACAGGAGAATATTCCAGTGTGGGGCTATAGCTTAGAAAGCGTGTTTTTTTATAGATATTTTTTGTCTGCTAGATTTTCAGTGCATGTTTATAGTTTTAAGTATATTCCCAGTTACTCAGAGTTTCATAAAACAGTGATGTAAGGCCGCATCCGGTGTAAAACACTTGAGAGACAAGCGTAATGCCTTTCGGCTGCCTCGTGTCAAACGCCCACGTAGGTACTCAGACCTGTGATGTACGTTCTCGTCGACCTACATAACATAGGTTTTTATTGCATCAAAATTAAAAGAAATAGTATTACTCAAAGATGTTTGTATTTGTGAAAGATACTTACACTTAGGAAAAAAATGTAATTACATCTCTTATTAAAGGGTTGGGTCATAAGATCCCACGGCTTACAATAACCGTTCGTCTTGTTTATTTTATTTCTATCCGACTTCAAAAAAGGAGGAGGTTCACAATTCGTCTGTTTTTTGAGTCGGCGCATACATACTCGTAAGATGAATTAGATTCTAGATTCGTCGTTGTAAGTTAACAAAATATGCTGAGCGCCGACTTCGGGACTATGTACAGTGTATGTAAGAAATCAACATGCCGATGACTTCCTATAGTCATACCTCCCTTTCTAGGGTAGGTGGGATTGCTACTACGGGTAGTTTAGTGAAGCGTACTCGTCCTATTTTAGAATACATGTTTATGAGTATAGTCTGATACGAATGATACCATATTTTCATGTGTAAATCAGATGTCGACCGGCAAAAAGGAAAATCATTACAATACTTAAAAATAAATGTGTATTATATTTTTCACGACGTTATTATAAGAAATAGTTTTACAAAAGGGTAGCAAATTTAGGTCTAGGAATACACTTATACGAAACATCCGTTTTTTTATTTATAGCTCACTAGCTGTGCCACGCAGTTTCACCCGCGTTTATTAGAGAATAATCTATTAAAAAACAAACAAACGTGATGTTATATAGCCTAAAGTCTTCCTCGGCAAATTTACTATTCAACACAAAAATAATTTCCCAATTAGAACCAGGCGTTCTTGAGATTAGCGCGTTCAACCAAACAAACTCTACTGCTTTTTAATGTTACTAAAGATGTAACTCATTTATTTGAATACATAATAAACAAGTGATATATTTCCAAATGCTTCAAGTATTACATACATAAAGGATATGACATACATAAGATACCGTTCGCTCAGTAACAAACATTTTCCTTTAAATACACCTTATGTCGAACTAACACGTACGTTGTTAAAACTACGTGTTCGACATACATCTTCTGAAAATCTTCAATTTACAAAAAATCGTTCATCTTTTTTAAGTTTAAGACAAAATACGACATATCGCTATTTGGATTGAATAATAACACAACTTGAAAACACTAAATTTACAGGAAAATGCGACCAAAAAATATTTTTGTTTTTATCTTTTTAATGAATGAGGTGAAAATTTTAACTTTATTCATTTGAAGGATGAAATAACACATCATATACATACATAAATCATGAGGCCTTTTTTGGATAAAAATGTATCTTTAACTTTAAGTTAATAAATTATGACATGTGCGGATATTTTTGCAAAGCATATGCGCCTTGTTGGTTACCATACCAGTCTGTTTAACGAGGGTTTCAGGTTCGATCCTGATAAATGTTGAACATAGACTTTTATCCTTTAGCATCTATTTTTAAATGTATTAATTAAACTCCAAAACAACGCTAATTAAACCTCAAAAAGAGTTGTATTTAATCTTGTCTGCCTTTGATGTTAATAGTTAAAATTTACGTTTTATCAGCTGTCTTGTAACTTAAGTTCCAAGTACCTACATTTCCACAGTACACAAATCATATAAATTCCCTTAGTCCCGTAAATCCCTGCACTTTAGGTATACATTTCTACATAAAGCTCTAAATTCTCTAGCTTCTGGATATGACATTTCCACGTTTGAAACTCATTTCAAAGCGTTAACTATACTAAGGGTAATTTGGTACCGAGTTGTCGGGCCTCAGTATTTATTGACGTTTAGTCAATAAATACTTGAGCATGTAAATAATATTGATCATAATATTTTCAAACATTATTGTCAATAAAGTTTGACGCTTTTACACTTAAATTTTAATAGAATCATGAGTATCTAAATATTTATAGACCATGTACCTTTGCCTATAAAGTTTATTGTTGACAATTTATATTTAATACTAGTCAAAACTACACGACGGTAAATAAATAACTAAATACTGTATACTATTACTATCGTATTATAATAATTTATGTCGCAACTTCGCTATTTAAATTTTACGGTATTCGATAATGTTAAAGTTTATAAGCGAAACCAAGTATCGGAAACTTCGGAAATTCGCTCAAAATTTTAGAATGGATTTAATAGAAATTCTGTTACATTTAGGCTTTGACATACCGCTTCCACCATAGCTATTTACGCCTTACCTACAATAAGAGAATAATTATGCTTTGTCTTAATTAAGAGGATAGGAAGGTACAACCAACTTTAGAAGACATTACTTAACGTAGTCCTAAAGAAAAAGATTTTTGCATCTTCGTGTTTAATACTAATTAACTGACACCTATAGGTTGCTTTAGCGACATAGGCAGTAGCTACATGAAAAAAGAAATATCCGCTGGCAAATACAAGCGAGGAAGGTGATTAACGATATATACGTAAAAAGACACAGATTAGAGCGATAAATAATTCGTAATTACTGCAGTATGTCCATCGATACCAATAAAACACTTGATTGATTTCACCCCGTTCCTACTAGCTCGGTGTCCGGACAGCGAGTGCTGGGCGAGCCGCTGCTCGCCGCAGCGAACGTATCGCTAGTAAGCGACTACCTTCATTTACTAACATAACCTTCGATCAAATACATATTTGATCGAAGAACATAACATTATTTTATTACGCTGGATCATAACGACAGAACTGTGTCCAATATATTGAGCGCCCACTTTGGGACTATGTACTAAACTAACATGTATTTAAATATTTTTTTACTTTTGGGAAAGCATTTAAGTCGGTTGTACTTTTTGTTAAAAAAATATTGAAGATATTTGAACAATAATCTTGCAGTGAGACTCTGGAGACACCATTGCCACACCTATTTCTGTCTAATAACTAGAGTCAAACGTGCTGTATCCTGGTTCGAGGGTGGTAAGGGAGATAAACTTAATTAAACTCCAAGGCATTTTAGCTTAGTCCTCAGGATAACACATGAGTCGAATCTTAGGTATGTCTGATTAATCTGGAATTGTTAACGGATCTTCATGAGGCAGTGGCCTCTACCATCAGGTGGACTGCATGATCATTTGCAACTTTTAATCATTAACCAAATAGTTTAATCTATAGAGAATTATGGCAGAAGTACGAGTCTTATAAAATTTGTAAGGGACTAATGTGTTTCAACCATTGTTCATGTTCAGCTAGTATGTCATCTACTAGCAGACCTATTTCACCAAATCCCGGATTAAAAGCCAAAAACGGTATGCAAATGCTTGTACCGCAATGGCTCATGTAATATGCAGTAAGAGATGAATGCCCAAGTTATGCAGATGGAGGAGAAATTATTTGCAATTCCGAACGCTACGGGTTTCCTTGTTTCATTGTAATCTCGTTGTTTTTACGGATGCTGGTGTACAAATCACGTACAATATTACTTTGTGTTTCTTTGTAAACTTTGATGTTGTTTAAGAGAACTTACAGAGTTTATCTTTTGAAAGTTTTTTCTAGTAGTAAATATGAAGGTTAATAGTATTGTTATGGTACTTGTACAGAGAAAATATTGTAGAGATATGTTTTAAAATGTCGATAAATAGTTATGTACAAAATTTGTGGTTGTTATTATGGTAATGCGAAATATTTGTCTTTAAATTGTACTTGTCTCTACTTTAATATTAGCGTTTTCAAAATATATAACAACACATACATTATCTGCAATGCATATACAAAGTACTTAAAAAAATATTGTAACAATATTATTTCTGCAATATTAGGGAAATTTTTAATAATAAGTATGTTAGTACGACGATAGAAAAATTTTTCAAGATGTATATTTGAAAAAGCTCACAATGTATTTTTTTTAATTCCAGTATAATGTTATTAGAATATTCTAGACATAAAATTAGATATAGGTTGAATATGAAAATAGAGCTTGAATTGAAGACGTTTTTTATAGCATTATAGAAAAAAATGAGAATATTTTTGTGTCTTCCCCTAAACATTATAAGGGCAAAGTAACCCATATAAGGTGGTTAAACCCTTCAAAATCGGTTAAGCGGTTTGCAATATTCAACTTTATTGTAATTAAAGAATAAAAAATAAATTAAGAAACATAATTAAAGTAAAGGTAAACGCAAGTCTATAAGTCAGGTATTTCAAATTTTCTATAAAGGGTGAAGGCAAGCAACAAAGGGCTAATAACGAAAGCAAGCGAAACATCTATCAAAACTTATGGGTGCCGCATAGCACCCGTGGCACCAATTAACTCTCATTGTGTAGAACTTCGCGTTTGGCCTTGGCGTGGCTAATATTTCCAACTGCAAGCTACAGAGGAGTGTATTTCAGTAGTACGAACTCGATTCCGATATATTACAATTTCAATCTACCTGAGATAAAACAACTACTAACATTATTAAAAAATTAAAACATTTTTTTAAATAATAATTATATAGCCTATGTCACTTTCTAAACTGAGATAATTCTAATGATATGTCATAAGTCACAATCCGTCAAGCCGTTTGGGTTGTAGCGCGTGACAAAGAAATGGACATACATAAAACTAAACATACATACATACGCTCAAAAAACATTGCACTCTTTCTGATGCAGTCGGGTAATAAACAAGTAAATTCGTATTCGGAAAACAGTGAAACAATCGATAGAGTTGCAAATCCCCTTACAGAATTCAGTATAAATACATGCGATGTAAATAATCCTCATGAAAAGTAGTTCGTCTCATGTTCTCACTCGATATTAAAGGACTAATACCGGTACAGATGAGCTGCAAGCAATATCATCGCCAACCCATTATTGGCATCATGGCAACATCCCACTGCTGGGCACGGGTTTCTCTCAGAATGAGAGAGTTTTGGGCCATAGTCCACCGCGCTGGCCAAGTGCGTATTGGTAGACTTCACACACCTTTGAGAACTCTTTTTTTATTTAGAGAACCCTCAGAAGTTGCAAACAATATCAAAAATCTCAAATAATCACGAGTCGAATTCGATGTGAAATATGAAATGTATTTCACTTCGAATTCGACTCGAAATTTTAACTTGATTTTACAGAATAGCAACCCTAGGGTTTACTTACTTTGAAATTGGTTCAATATAATATTCGAAGGACTTCGTCTTGTAATAGAAATTCTCCATGATCAACGAGGGTTTTGTAATTCTCTTTGAGTTGTAACTTTACACACACTCAAGTAGGATTGGGTCCTTTTCTTCGCACTTGACCTTTACGTCTGTAGCCCTTTTACCAACTTGTTTCGGTTTAAAACTTTGTTTCTCGATTTTTGCTACACTACAAGTCTTATTGTGTTGTTTTGCGATTTCTTTTTATGATTATTTATATGTAACATTACTATTATTTAAATGAAGAAATTAATTGAACAGTTCCTTTCGTTATAAATTTTTGTATACACAAAAAGAAGCAGATGCCATTTTGAAGGGAGTTTCAATAAAATCTTTACCAAACTAGTAACATCGTTAAAACATTCAAACAAAAAACCCGAATGCTTAAAAATATTTTTTTTGTTACTAATGATATAATATTTAATTTAACGCTTATATGAGTTTCTTGTCAAAATTGGCGAGTAAAAGTATTACAATATGTATATTTTTAGATTGCTCTATTTCCTAGCTTTCATTTGATACCCATATTGTCCCAATAGTAAAAAGTTCATACCTCCCCCCCCCCATTATTCCTCTATTTCCAGGCGCCATTTTTAAAAATTATATAGCCTATTTTACTATGCAAACTGAGACGATTGTAGCGATATGTCATACGAT
>DWNE01008330.1:0-11599 GCA_018249875.1 Cecropterus toxeus | reverse complement strand
AAAAAAATGTTATTCTGATATTACTAACAGACACTTCAATTTTATTTATATGTATAGATGGGGCTACAAGGGCACAGATTGTCAGTTTTAATATTTTTCTTACACTACCACCGGATCCGAACACAACCTCGGCTGTGAAGTTCCGTCAAGACTCTCACCGGCTTTGTTTTTTTTTTGTATTTTTTTTTTTTGTTTTTATTACTTTATCGATGAACAAAAGCAACTAAGAAGATCGCTCATAAAATACATGAATAAAATGTATCTTTGACTTCCCACACCAGGAACACTAACGCCTACGTTACGCCTTTTATTTATATTTACCCGACTGTATCAGAGAGTAATGTTTTTGGAGCGTATGTACATATAAAGGTGTTTGTTTGTATGTATGTCCATTTGTTTGGCCAGCGCTATTAGCCCAAACGGCTTAACGGATTGTGACGTATTACAATCGTCTCAGCTTGGAATATGACATATGCTATATAATTTTTGAAAATGGCGTATAGAAATAGACAAAAAAGGGGGGAGGGATGAATATTTGTACTATTACGACAATATGGTGTCAAATGAAAGCTTGTAAATAACCCAATCTAAAAATATTATATTGTTTGACTATTTTGCCAAAAACTCATATAAGCGTAAATGTGTGTGTGTATATCATTATGCACAAAAATTTCGTATTAAGCATCCGGTTCTTTTATTTTAATGTTTTTAACGATGTTACTAGTTTACACATACACGTTTTGTTCTGTACAAATCCTTCGCCCTTCGCTACCTATTAGTGTATGTACATTGGTCAGCGTGCGGTTCCAATATCATTTGTGGAGGAGCATCAGGCTCTGTCGACACACCGGCGTACACCTCGAGTGACACTAGACATCGGTCTCAAAGGCGAGTGTTTGCGCCCTTTGTCTTACCGGCCAATTAGTGCAGTCCGTTCATTTAATACTATCGGTCGATTAGCAGCGGACTGTTCCCATTAATTGTGACGTCAATTTGGGAGGGCGCGTTACGCGGCTACGACGTAGCACGTGGAGTGGTCTGTTTGAACCGACTAATGGGTAATGGGTAAATAGATCTTTTATATCTACATGAACATCTGAGGCCAGTAATGGCACCGGGTAACAAAATTGTCGTATCTCGAAAAAGTATTAATTAAAGTTATAATCCTGGACATAAATTTAAATTACAATAATCTTAGATGGTTTCATAGTTAAGATATAATTGTATTTACTATTTAGTTTAAAATTCAATATTTACAAAATGAGATACTAGTAGAGTGTATTTAAAAGTTATTAATTTTTTACAAGACTGCTTCACAGCATCAGTATAAATTTATTTATTAAAACTTATATCAAACTTATATTTTGATGGTATAACTTAATCTTTGTAACTATCCAAAATAAAAAATGTGTCACACAGACGAATAAACAAACACCCAGACCCAGAACAGAATCTAAACTCGTCATTCAAATGTCTGGCCGGGGATCGAACCCGGAACATACTGCGTGTCAGACTTGTATTATGACCGCTACGCCACGCGGGTCGTCAATCCGACCAGTTTTCGTTTTATTTACCTTATTCAGCGACTAACATAAACTAGGCACTTATTTCAATCTGTTTCATGTAGAACCGTAACTTAGTTTGGAAACGCATTAGTAGATCCTGAACTTTGTGTTTACCTAACCGGGGAAAGAGTTGCAAAACTTGATAAATTACGTGAGGGTGCCCGCATATCGGGTCCGCACAACTTCCATGTTACATGATTGGATGGGAGGAGCGTATTGGATACGTTTAAGCTAAAACTCTACGTTTTATATCAAATATTATTTTTAATATTCTAGACGTGTCCATTTAAATAATGGAAAACATTCTATATCGTTTTTTATGAAATTGAAATAGCAAGCGTACGTTCAGTTTACCCGTTCGTAAATACACATGGACATTTTTAATCAAATAGAATCGGAGTCATACCTGAAGATAGCGGCAGATGCGTGTCTAGTCGTGTATCCAGGATTAACATTTGGGCTTAACTCAATCGCTGGTAGAAGAAAAAAATTGATCCTTCTATGTCTGAAAATTTAACGTCTCTTAAAAGGTCACGGATGGACGACATACATGATATCCGATTTTGGGTGGCTAGAGGACTTTAGTCCTCTTAGTCGATGTCATTACCTTACCAATCCTTCGAAAAATAACAGTTTAATATTTGACACTGCAATTATAAGAAACTAGCTGTGTCCCGCGGTTTAACCCTCTCCTACATAAGAAAAAAAACATAGCGTGATGTTATATATTGAGTAGTGTTCCTAAACAAATCAATTATTCAACACAAAAATATAAAAAAAAATCGAACCAGTAATTCCTGAGATGAGCGCGTCCAACCAAACAAACAAACTCTTCAGCTTCATAATATTAGAGACAATCCGCGTGGTGGAGCGGTCACCATACCGGTATGACACGCAGTGGGTCCCGTGGTCAATCCCCGGCCAGACAGAAATGGGAATGATGAGGTTAGATTTCTATTCTGGGTCTGGGTGTTTGTGTATTCGTCTTTGTGTATTCATGGCAGCCACGACACAGGAGAAAATCCTACTGTGGGGCTATGAACGTGGAAAGCGTTTAAGCGTTTATTAGTATAGTATAGTTTTTGTAGAGGTGAACCTGCGGTTACCACGATGCCTTCTAGCACAATCAGTGCCAAAATACAACGAAGACTATCTTATAGTAAAAGCTTATTCTTGTTACAAAACTTACAAGTTCTAAAATCAGTGTACAGTAATTAAAGACGGATCGGTATAATACGTATAGATGTAACTTCTCGTTCGCAAGTCAAACTGCAGGACAGTAAGTCCCACTTAGACGACAAAGCTCTGTGATCGTCCCCTTTAGCAATCCGACTCCGCGCCGCTTATTAGCGATACGTCGCAAGCGACAACTGCATGTTTAGATGCAATTATATCTTGTAATTACTAATATTATATAATTAGTTCACAGTATAATTGTTGTTGCAAACTTACAGACAATTTATGGGAAACGTATTATTAATATGATAAATGCGACATTTTATAAGGATGGATGCGTTTGTAACTTCTTCACGCAAAAACTAATACTGGTCGGAATTTGGCTGATATTTGGCAAACACAACTTAAAACAAATAAGCAGTTTACGACTTAGATTATCACATAAGATAGTTATTATCGTGGTAAGCAGGAACATTGGCTTAAGCTTTATATAATTTATGTTTTAATTTTTTTAAATAACTTTATAATAATACTATCTACACTCGTAGCCTTACAGCAAGAGCTTCCCTGTGACGTAGTTGACACGGAAACACATAAATGTGTATTCGTCTTTGTGTGTCCATGGCACCCACGACACAGGAGAAAATCCTAGTGTGAGGCTATGAGTGTAGAAAGCGTCTCTTGTTAAATAAATACTCAGACCCAAAACAGTAATCCAAATTCATCATTCAGGTTTCTGTTCGTCCGAGGATTTAACCTGGAACCCACTACGGTCATCGTACTCGTCTGACAGAACGGTACGTTCCACCACGCGGGTTGTCGTAATAAATTTTATGCATACAATTACTTCTTAAATGAATGCGGTCATGCAATGGAACTTTTGTCAGATAATATTTCCGTGCAGCCGTATCCTGAACTATTCAAGATAAGAGCGACATTTCTTTGCTAATGGGAAGAAAGTTACCTCTACTTAATAACCTCAAAAACTCCCCTATTTAAGGCCGTTGGAACTACAGCACCATTTAGGCCACTCACAAACGTCCACTGAAAACTTCTGGACAAAAACAAAAGCAAAACAGGCAACCGCTGAAAAGCATTTGTCGTGCAAACGCGCGCGTCGCTTACGGCGTTCCGGTCCGCGGCAGCGGTATTAGCGCACTGTCGCATCTTCAGAGGGCGGCGGGATCAAAGGATAGGTACACACCAACCGCTCCCATTGATGTCGCGCACAAAGGGAATTGATTGTTGCAAACCTCTTTTTAAAAAAACGCACATATAAAGAGAGGGTTTGATCACGCATCTGTCTTTTTATTGTTCGGCTATGCAGCCTTTGTTTTAGTTTTAGACTTTGATATTCGATATTTTATGAAGGGTTGCTTGTGATTTGATTAATTTTATTTTGTGCCTTTATTAGCCTGTTTTTGCATGATTGATTGGATGATAATTATTCACTTGACTAGAAATAATTTGATTGAGAGAAGTTTTTTTGTTATTTTTTATCTGAAAATGGCAACCATCTCAACTGTAAGGTGTTTGAAAAAATTATATGACAAACATTATAAATGTGAGAGAATTAAACTAGTTATGAACAAAATCTTACAAATCTTACTGATATATTATAAGTGCTAAAATTTGTAAAGATGTATGTGATACTCTTTCACGCAATAACTACTGATTGTATTTAGATTAAATTTGGCAGACTGATAGTTTATAATGTGGATTAAAACATAAGATACCTCCTTTTTAAATTGAAGGCAGGTAGGTAGCCAGCATATTTATAGTATATAATTTCAGTCAATTTCTGTAGCACTAATTATGAATTGTCAATTGTAATGATAATGCATTCATAATGCTCAATGACTTTAATTTAATTAAAAACAATGTGTAAAATAACTAATGTCTCACAATGATTCCCTGATAACATGAGGTGAATCAATCAAAGGAAACATTTGAGGTTTCAATTAGTAGTTTGAGTATATTCACTTGAAGTGTTCCAATTTGTCCTCGGGGGTGGCAATGCATCCTGAGATAAGACCGATGAAATGAAATGAACTGTCTTCATTTTGTATAGGCCTATGGGGGCACTCACAAATTGTCATTTACAATATTTTTTCTTATAGTTCCACCAGATCAGAAGATGATCCCGCAAGAAATTTAGCGGGTTTGTCTTTTTCTTTGCAATACTTTGTATTTTTTTAACCACCTAGTTTATTACATGGACAATAAAAAACTAGTATGTTGCCTTACATTTGACTAAACATGGGGCATGTTTGGCAAGATATGCTACACTTTGACAATAAATCACCATTGAGATAATATATTATTAGTTAGTCCCAAGCTGCTTCTGGGGTTGATCTGGTGTTGATTACAGAAGTCGATGAGCGGTACTGGCCACATACCGTCATATGCAATGCTTGGTTGTAAATTTTATATTTAATAAAATTGTTGTTCTTTCATTTAAATGGGACCATTTGTACAGTTGTTGTTTACATGACAACTAAAAAATATGAGATCAATTAAATAGACGATGTAAACTTTTATATATTATTTTAATATTTTGTTGCTTCTTATTCACATAATTTGGTGAATTTATGTTTAACTATAAGAATCTGTTATTCGAAGTTCATTCAAGAATTTGATGATTACTGGTAAACTACACTAATGTAGTCTGTTTAAAATAGTAACTACCATTCTAAATCCTTAACATCATTATTACTTAACATTTTTAATTTTAGATGAAGAGAAACATCAAAATAGACTAATGGTAAGTAGTGTAGTATAAATATATAAAAAAAAATTGCAATGTAGATGTGAACAGTACTACTGGCTGCTTAACTTTTCTAACATGTTTTTGATAATTTACTAGTTTTATTCTGATGGTAAAAAAATCAAATAATTTGATATTTTTAATTAGATAACACTGAAGCTCTATAATAAATATCAACATAAATTGGCTAATGGTAAAAAAAAAATAACATTATTTTGCCTCAGTCTATTTAAATAATGATAACGGTTACTGATTATGTTGGTGACAAACCATACCTGTTGAATACTTTGCAAGAGAAATAATTTAACATACAATTAAGATAATCATTTCTAAAACCAAAGTGTAGTTTTTTTGTATTCTTTGAAAGGAATAATCAGGTTTAAAACTGTGTAAAAAACATTACCTAGGTACAGCCTTGAACTTTATTGACAGTAGAAATTCAAGATTAAGCAAGAAAAATTACAAGGAGTATGCTTAAAATTTTTATTTTTCACGTATTTCATTTATAAAAAGACTATCAATATAATTAAAATAAATAACACAAATATTTGGTATTATAATAAAAATTACATATAGTTAAAAAAACTTTTATTTTCAAAAAGAAATGCTCTTTTGTTAAACGAGTCTTTCTTTACCATATATTTATGATACAAAATGTATTTTATTTTCTTAACAAAAAGTTTTCAAACAAACTTGTTCCTAACTTGGCATCAAATGGCATCCAAACAAATGGCAATGGGAATACATAGAATTCGTCAAAGCAAAGGAGTAAACTTTATTCTAATGAGGTCAGGAATTAAAGTATTCTTTGTATTAATGTCTGTCCCAATTCCACATTCAAAAACATCCTGTAGGTCAATAGGTAAACACGGATATGTGTTTGTAAACACGCCGAACTAGCAGAAAGGGCCAGCACCAGTTACGTTCACAGAACTACACTTTCGAAAACAATCTTTACTCTGTGGATATCTACGATATTCAGACAGACAAGACATAACCTTTCCAAGAATTATTTATAACTATTACCTGAGTATCATGAGATAGTGATTCGACTGAATTTAGGTAATGACACGAGTTAAATGCGTAAAAACATGCATTAAACGCGAAAAGCATTAATTATAGAAGTCATAATCTTGAAATAAGCTTCGGTTTCTTACCTCGTTGACACCTAAAGTCTGAACTGATCCCAGAGTTCGTTATAACTTTGCTCGCTCACAAAACTTTTAACTTTCGATTGAGAACCTTTGCACTTGATAACAGGTACACACTTTAAGTAACTTATCGTGCAGTCTTTTCACTTATAAACAAACAATAAACGGCGGTTTTTCGTGGAAAACAAAAAATTATTCACACACGGTTGACGTCGCGTTCGCCATGGTGTTGATGCACTTTACCGCCATCTGACAATGCTTCGGGAAACTAACTTGCGACTTCATTTGTAGTTCATTTAATTAAAATGTTTTAATTCAAGCAGATAATTGTAATATATTACCAGTAAATTGTTAATTTTATTACTAGTAGACATAATAATACAATAAGTTTAGATTTTAAATTTATAATATTTGTCTATGAATATTTAACATGATGCAATGTAAAGACTGAAACAGACTTACAACACTATGGATTTCACAAATAAATAAGTTGCAAGTTGCTTTATTTCACTGATTTCTTCTTTCTTGTTTGCCAATAAACACAATGTTTTCTTAAAAATGAATTCGTTAATTATATTCGTATCAATATGACCCTGTTATTATTGGTAATAATGAACTATGACTAGTAATTGAGAAAAATATTGGCCAATAATAATAATTTTCAAATTCTTCAAATTCATTGGGTATTAATAAAAAAATGTTGTATTGTACATATCCGTAGTTAACTTAATATAAAAAGGAGGGTTTTCATCGGAAGTAAAACTTTACAAGGTATCCCTGCGAGAACAGTCGTGCATTACCAGTGCCCCACATTAGTGGTATTGACCTAAGCTGAGGTCCGTACCTCACAGTAGGTGCCCTTGGGTCAGCCGCAATCCCTATTAAAACCAGAGGCAGAAGGCCAGGACCCCGGCAATAGCCGGATCCGCGACCGCCCCTCCCTCTAGTGAAGCTGTAAAGGCCAGTAGGGCCAACAGCAACTATACAATAGCGAAAAAAACATACTTGGACATTACATTGACTTCTGTAAGCAACTTCGTATAGAACTTGGGTTCTATCTGAAGTCGATTACAGATTCACAGATACATTGCCGCTCCGACTAGGGTGGTCGCCTCATATAGAAGTGAGCCGGTCTTTGTAGTTCTTTTGACATTCATTGGACTCGTATATATAATGTATACACTCTGTGCATGACTATGGTTTGAAAAAAAATGCGGTAGTAAACTATTCAATATCCAGCAGCACAGACGGTGATTGAAAACTTTAAGATGCTTAAATTAATATCTACAATTTAAATATGTACGGTAACAATAAATCAATAATAGGTCTGTAACATTTTTAATATTTTTTCGATTTCGATTTTTTTTTCGATTATAAAAGCTATAAGATGTGATATATAGAATGTTTTAAATAATTACAAAATCATTATTAATAAGGCCAATAACATTTTGAATTAAATGTTTCCAAATATATCTATTTATTATTTTATGGTATTCACTTAAGTCACTAAGAAGTCAAAAATATTTAGACAAGAATTAAAGAGAAAAGAGATAAATAAAACGATATTGATTCAAATCGTGTTTTATTTATGAAGTAGTACAATATTATTTCGAACATGACATAAACACACTAACAAACTTAGTTAATACACACAATAGGTAATACGTGATATTGCCATTGCATGACATCATCAACGCCACCACACCACACCATGAAATCATCAACGCAATCAATCTGTGAAAGACATTTTTGTGGGAGGACAACAAATAAAAAAAAAACTATTGTAAGTTTAAAAATGTTGGCTTATACAAGTACAACCCCATTTTTCCTTGTGAAACAGCTGAACTGTTACGAGTCAATCGTCATACTAAGCACTTCCATTGAACAGGTACAATTATTAAACACATTAAAAATACCACGGCGTTGTTACGCCCGTCTATATTACAAAAATGACTAAATAATATGACTATCAATCTTACGAATACTAAATAATAAATTAAATAACTAAAAATCGTTACAAAATGAAAATATTGAGGTATCTATTACAGAAAGGAACTTACATTTAAACTATATCTATGAAAAACATGTCAGAACTTAAACAAGGATAAATATAACTATAATGAATATGTATGATAACAATATAACTAAACAATAAACATGAAAAATTGAAGCCACTTATCGGCAAAATCTAAATTAGAACTCTTTTATTTTGGCTTGGTTACAACAGGGACTACTCTACGTCTTCGTGAACTTAATAACTCGAGTTAACTCTTATACAAAATATGCTAGTGTCTTAAGAAGTGTACAATAAAACGGTCGCTTCTCCGCTTTACTGATCTTTAACTTCATATATTTTTAAACAAGCTATAGATCCTACGATTTACTTAAATATATGCGCAAGTTCTATTTGGAAGAAAATTTTAAATCGAAATCAGTAGAAGTTATCTGCAGGATGTGAAACTTTTTCATATAAAAATAATAACGTAAAATTGTCTTCTTACTATTTTTCCTAAAATCTATTTTAAAAAACCACATCTTTTATATTAATATTTAAAATATGAAGAAATCTTTCAATCTTCAAGAAAATATGTTATTAATTTGGTTTGATTAAATATTATTTATTTATATTAGTTTTTTTTTAATAATTTCTATTAAATATGTATAGGTATGAAAAAAATGCTATTTTAAAGCAATTTTAACGCTGTTTTTTTCATATAGGCTTTTTATGTTAACACGTATCATGTACAGATTGTAAATTATCATTTAAAGAATTTCTAAGTTTAACGTACATTAATGTGTTTTGTTCGCAAAATTAATCAATACATCATGACAAAAATCTACAAATCCACTTTTACTCATAACCTCTGAAGTCCCCTTCCAAACGTGAGAAAAGGTTTTTACCTCGTGAGATCTGAGACTGTCCTTCTGTAATATTAGGATGGATGTCACTCTACGTGTGTACAATTAGACCCTACCGGTAATTCTACAATTTTTCATTGAGCTTCGTTTATTTTTTGCCACATTTTCGCAATTGTTTTTATTATGAATATTGTATAAGTGCCCTAATTTGTGTTGGTTGGGTATCGCCGACCCTTTTTGTTCAAGACTAAACACGTATGAAATATAATTTTAATTTTTCGCAAACGGTTCCTATTTACATCTCATATTCCTTCCTTTAGAATTTTCGAAGGTTGATGGGAAATTACAAATTTCAATATTTATTGTTTAAAGCACTTGCCGAATTGACTTTTATTTATTGTTAGTCAACAACAAATGTGTATGTAACGTTATAAATGTTACATTACATAAATTTACATAATTTACTGAAATTTCTGTTCACTCTCCGCTTAGGATTGTTTAAATAGAAAATATAAACTGATTTTATTTTTAAATATTTAAAAATGGCTCTAATATAGTATGACCTGAGATAAAAAACTAAAGTATACGTTTTATTTATCAAATTCTAGCCCAAAATAATATAATTCTATATTGTTTCTTAAATTTTTTCACCTATTAAAAACTCGGCATACAAAGTTACGTATCGCTGACCCTAATTCAATAATTTGTGAATCACGTTACATAATTGCAACTTCATATTGTTACAAAAATATTTTTTAAACAATTTTCTATAAGTATTTTAAGGGTAATTTTGTTACAGAAAATATTCGCAGTGTGAACACTACTAAACATTATTGCATTTTAACAATATATATATATATTTAGTTCTAGTCTATATATAGTAAATTAAAAATTATATCACTAAATACGTCGAGACATTCGGATATTATTGTTACTACTCAATTGTATTTCACAACAAAAAAAAACATTAAACAAATAACATATAACTAACTTCTCATTTGCAATAAAATAATATATTTTCCATAAACGAATTAATCAAATAGACTCCTCATATATGTCTGGGCATTATACTAGTTGTAAGTAATTAAAGATACGATCAAGAATATTGAGACGTGTTCACATTTTACCTTTGATCTGCACCAAGCACGATTACCTGACATAATAAGTTGTTACTGGTGTCTATTTGATTATTAGTCTCTAATATTTTCTGAAAACAAAATACCGAACACGCAGTTAGCATTGTTACCGAAAATGTGATACCTCTACTCCTTAATTTTATTCAAGCTCTTGATAAAGTTCGACATGTCGTATTCCTCTTCATACTGCTTGTCGTCCCATAGTTCTGGCAGGGTCTCCAGGAGGGATTTGGGGGCGAGACCCGAAGGCCCAGCGCCGGGGGCTTGTCCGGGCGCTTGCCCGGGGGTGGGGCCTCCTGACAGTTGGAACAGGTCTAGCAGCTGGTCTGTGCCCATCGTCTCCATCGCCGCGTTCTCGCTGCTTATCACGGTGTTCGCTGTCATCAACTTGAATTTTTGTAACCTGAAAAAAGGGAATATGCCTATATTTCTCTATTTCATGATTTCTATTTAATTTTTAAAATCGTTTTAACATGTATAAAAGATATATACTGTTGTAAGTGTTGGCATTACTTAAAAATACGTAAATAAAATATCTATTAAATTAAGATAATGTTAGGATATATCTAAATCTTCTAGAGTTAGTAAGAAATATTTTTTTCGACATAATTCCCTTACAACAAAGAATATAACAATTACATTGTTATTTCAGACGAACATCACTAAATAGAAGACAAATACCCTTCATTAGACGTGGGCGTAGTTGAGACATGCCTAATCGTATATTCAATCCTATGCTCAATCCTAATTTCCCTTTTTTTACTACTGGGAGTAGAAATATCAGTTAGACAGTAATTTTTTAGAGTAAGTGTGTTCGTGTTTATGAACAAATTCAGGAAGAAATGTATGTATTATTCACATAGATGTAATTTTTTTTTTTTATAAATATGAAGTAGCAAACGAGCAAGCAGCCCACCTGATGGTAAGTGGGTACTGCCGCCCATG
>DWNE01008329.1:0-11600 GCA_018249875.1 Cecropterus toxeus | reverse complement strand
GCTACACATCTCGTAAGTGACGTCACCCGCCCCTCCCGCGCGTCTCCGTTTTTCTTAAATTTACAAAATGCTTTACTTAAAGAATAGTCAAGATGACATGTCTCGAGGTTGGGTTGTCTGTGGTTCATAGAAATACCACAAGAAAGCTTTTTGAAACTTTTCTTACTAAAGGTGAAAATTTATGAGAATGTTTGGACAATTGTTTTTGCGTGAAAGATCAATGAGCAGAGCAGACTGAATCGGATGTAGATTACAATTCACTCGCAGAAAATCTGCGATCTGGATTAACTCTTAAGATACTTTCAATAAACGTAACCCAAGCGGGCAAAGCAGAGAATAAAACTAGTAATGTATAAAATCATCATGGCAACGGCTTCAATACACGTTTTAAACTATACTTTATTTCATAAGTATTGTATATCTGATAAAATAGAAGCAAGGCATGCTTACTTGTTTAATCGTTGTAAATATGTCGTTAGTTGCATTATCATGCACTTCAGTTGTATATGTGTCGTTACTCCCACGTCAATAAAACGAACAGTGTGTAAAGACGATATTAAAATTCATTTTGCGTTTTCTGCTATCCTCTGAAAAGGTTATTTCCTGTTGATATTGATACAGTAAACTCTCTAGAATCGTTTATTAGTATTTTTAATATATTTGATGCCGTTCGTTTAAATGATCTTCCGAAAGTACATTTTTAAAGTAACGAAGAAAACCTTACAAGAAAATCTTATCATGATATAAGTATCATGATAAGATTCGCCGAATAAATCTTCCAATCCAACCTTAAGAAGGTTGGATTGGAAGATTTATTCGGCGAATTAAATAAACAGATAAAATTATTAAAAGCGATTTTCGATTAGCAAACGACAGTTGTTATATTTCATATAATTTACAGATACACGTAAATGTTAGTATGTAAATGTTACTATGTAATTAGCCCACCCGTTGGCCAAAGGTGAAGGTAATCATTAACAGTATCAAAAGGACCATCATGACCTTCACGATCAATAGTCTACTGGAAAAACCTAAAAAAAAAGCTTGTACAAAATTAAAAAAAAATAAACACTTGTATGATACGTACACAGAAATACCTGCAATGATATGATTTAGAATCGGGTTATAGATGTATGGAAAACTTTAAGTAAGTTCTTCTTGGTTTCAAACTTAACTGATTATTGTTTATTATTATCTATGAAATAGGTCCTTGTACGTAGTGTACGTACTTTGGATTTGTACTTTGATTTTCATCTTCGTTCATCATTCCGTCTTCAGACCAATAAAATATTTTTAAATCCCAAATCGGCATGGGAATTGAATTTATTACGATAGCATCGTCCGTCGCGGCCTCGTTTGAGGCCTCATCTCGGATCGCACAACCGGATCGCGATCGTGAATTGTGACCGTCTCGGTAACCTCCAAACAGATTTGTGCGGTAAATCTCGGGGAATGTGTTGTTGTTTAAAAGCGGAACCCTATTACTAGGTCTCCGCTGTCCGTCCGTCTGTCTATCATCAGGCTGTATCTCATGTAGCTAGACAGTTAAAATTTTACAGATTATGTGTTTCTGTAGCTGATATGACAACAGATAGTTAATAGATAATAAAATAAATATTTAAGGGCGGCTTCCATCCAACAAACGTGATTTTTGTCTAATATTAGTAACGGCAATAGGTAGGTTGTTTATATATTAACATTAAAACCAAAAGGCTAATGAAAATAAATTAAATATTGAAGGGGCGGGTGGGTAAATTAAATATCCCATACAACAAATGAGATTTTTGCCGTTTTTTATGGATGATTATACGGAACCTTTCGTACGCGAGTCTGACTCGTACTTGGCCGTTTTTTTTGTTTGTTTTTCATCTTTACCTTTGCGTCAGTCTCGATGATGCTTTATCATTTCGCGTCTCGAGAACTTTTCGGTTGTTACGTTGCGTTGTGCCGATTGGTCATTTGTATTTTAATATTTATTATCGTGATGTGGGTTTACCGTGTTTTACGTTTAATTTGTAATAACATCTTTACATATTTGAACTTAGTCAACATAGTCTCTATAGTTAATTTTACTACTTAGTTTACCTTTTAGTGTCGTTTGTCATGTGTACTTTTCAGAGTCTTATGTTATAGGTCAATTGTAATGAATTTGTTTCACCCTAACTTTTAAAAATTAATCATGTTTTTAATTAAGTATATTAAGTAGAAATTTAGTATTGCCTAAGTATTTTGAAGTCTTCTACTTATTATTTATATTTTTATTTCGTCACCAGTCAATCCACTTACTATACTAAACATCCATCTATGTGTTTGTATAGAATTGTCACGTTATTATCACAGAACACGCATTATTATTTAACTGCCCTTCCGCATTCAACATGTCTCCCCCCGTTACACCTGTCCACCTGCTGTGTTCACTTTTCAAAATTAACTGTACATTGTCATATGCTATGCCCGTTACGTAGGAGCCGATGTTGAATTTACAAGTTTTTATACTTTATTTTACGTTAAGTAACGTGTCGGGACTTTTTACATTTTAAATGCTTACTCTTTCATCTTTCTGCCATAATACACTATTCCTTTTCTTAAAAATCCTATATATTCCAATTACGATTGTTGTAGTCCGCTGATTGCTGGGACCTGCATATTTGTGTGCACTTTTTTTTAGATTCTTCACATTGAATTTGTAAACTGGCATGCAGTGCACCTGATGGTAAGTAGTTACTGCAGAACATAGACATCTATAAGGAACTTTTCTCTAAAATGCCAGGGTTACAGATTTCATCCACAACGTAGGAACGGAACTGTATAAAAGTCTTAAATGTAAAATCTTTGTATGATCTGCATTGTAAAGGGAAATTATGCAAGATACCAAGCCCTAATGTGCTGTCAATGGGATTTAAGCCTGCATTTCGAATCAGCATATTCATCCAATGAACTAAGCTGATTTTATAAACGTGGTTAGAGTACTTGCATGTCTGAACATAGCACAACCCTATCAAAACAGTAGTAGTAGTAGTTCAACCTAAGTTATGTTCAGTCGGCCTGTTAAACGATTCATTGTCTGAGTTCTGAAATTTATTTTAATTTTGTTCAACACAGATCAGATACGAAGCAATGTTAAGTCATTGTCCTGCACTGAGACCGCAGTTTTGTTGTTTTTGGAGAACACCCAGCTTTCGGTGATAATTTTCTGTCTGTCATAATATTAGTGTCACGTCACTAGTTGTTTTCGTTACCAGTTTTTCAGGCTTATTTTTCTCTCGTTTTGATTGAAACCGATATTGAATTTTTTCCTCCACTAATTCGCATTGCAGTGGAGCAGTGGAACACGCAAGGCCTACTCGAGTTGCAAGAATTGGATTTAAGCCAATTTTTCATAGGCTCATTTAAACGTTTAAACAGTCATTGTATTTTATTTTCTTTGTTGAGCTTATTCGTATCATTCTACCAAAACATAAAAGCGAAATAATTCCAAAGTTGGTACTAATGATATTTATGATTGTCAAATTCACCGATAAATGACTTCACATTTGGTTCCATGGTTCCTTCAATTATACATTTCGTCATATGGAACCTTCTTCAATTGATTTATAAGAAAATTGATTTCGATCATGTCAAATCTAGAGCATAAAAATACCTAATCCTCTTCTTGTTCCTTCTATCCTAATCTTGACCTATATTCTTATACCTAATCCTGTCCAATCTACATGATTTTAAACTTTAAAATAATTGCACAGGTAATTAATATAAGATATAAATTAGGAATTACGTTCAATTAAAGTCGCGCATCGTCGATTTCAGTTTTGCTTGAACTGAAATGAGTTTTTGTTTTCATTCATCCTTTCATCTCAGTCCCATTGTTTCCGGCCTCCTGTCGCCGCACCGATTGTAATTTATTTTTCGCATCATGCTCGGGGGCTCTTTATTGCCATTGCTTACCTTAGAACTGACATTTCAATTATGTCGTTATCAGTGTATTGTTAAAAGAATACCCCTTTTATCAATTTAAAATTCTGTATCATAATGTTCCTGACATATTAACTTTGAGTTTTATATACTTTCAGAAGTAGTGTTCCAATTGCCATTTTCCAAGAGCCTCTTTGAATTAAAAAAAAATAGTTTTTAACTTTGAACCTTCTCTCTTAAGTGGTATTGACTTAGGATAGCTATGGAATAGCTAATTCTGCGGGTACAGCAAAGCAGCATCTTGCGTGTTGATAATGTTATTCAAACACTTCCTAAATTAGTTTCCTTAGATTATAAGGCTCCAATTCCAACTCTATCTTACACTTAAAGAAAACTTCATATAGACTACACGATTAAGAATTTAATTCGAAATTTTAATTTAATTATAAAATTTCGACACTTAGTTAATAAACTATCACTTGTATTAACAACCTGAAAGTTATCTTTCCCCATTGTTATCTTCTTTTAGTAACAAATCTACGATCTAAGGAAAGACTTTCACTTGTAATTAGCTTTGCGATCTTGATATCACTTCGTTACGTATAGTTATTGCATTGTCCAATAAATTGGAGGCCTTCATCGACGCAGCGGTGCCAAATTCAAAAGATTTTTATCTTGATTTAGTACCAAAACGACATTGATCGCGCTCATATTATTCAAGCGTTTGTATATCATTGTTGATAGATTCTAGACTAATAAAAATAAATTTACTTTGTGCTGAAGACTTTAATTACAGCTGCCGGCGTATCACGCCCACGGACCAGCGTCTATTGTTAGTCGTTTCATGTATCGCCCTGCGTCTTTAAGATTATAATTTTAGGATTGAATATTGATCGAGATCGTGTCGCGAGCATTGTTAATGTCCGCATTGTGATATTGTGAGTCGAGATGACAAGCCGTCAGTCAAGATGTGCTCTGCCGTGATCGATGCCAAATATATCGTTCAGCCGTTGTCCGGTCACCAGGCATCAATAACGATCGATAGTTATGTTTATTGAAATAGATCTTTAGTCGATTTAAAGATGGAAAGCCTAGATCGACACGCACTTGGTAGCCCTTTTTAATTAATATACGAACGTATTAGTGATTAGAGAATGTATTAAGCTGCATTTCATTAAAAATTCAGGCACTACGTACTAAGTTGTAATTGGTTAAGAATTAATTTAAAATATTACACCATATTACTACATAAATCTTTCTGCCCGACATAAATCTTTCAGAGTATTTTTTTCTTTTTCAATTTTCATTTTTACAAAACATGATAAAGTTACAATAATTTAATTTTTAAACTACAGTATTCTGAAAATCATGCATTTTTTTAAACAACTTATTAAATTCACATAACTATTAATGTGGATTCAGTGTTGCGCGATCTTTATCTATTTCTTTGTTTAAGCTTATGTTAGTTGCTATTTCGCAGGTAACTTTCCTAGACTGCACTATCAATTTGCTCCGGCAAGGTCGCTCTACGGGCTCGGGCCCGCCATGTGGTCTTTGTAAACTGTTACTACAGCGCCATTAGCTTTGTTCCGCTGGATTGTGTTGTGTTTTGGTTACTGGTGATACGGGTGTGTTGTTATTTTTATATGTTCAGTTGCGTTATCGATTGTCGTTTGAATTTTGTTTCTATTTTTCTACATTTTTGTTACGTTACACATTTTACAACTATGGTTTTAGAGACATTCTTATAACTATGGCTTTAGATTTTCCGAAAAATTGGGATTAAGGTATATGTTATAGACACACACAAACAACTTTGTAAATGCTTATTTCAAATGTCCTTCCGACCGAAAACAAATCTCAGTCTATCATTTAGTTCCTGATCGAACATCAATTCTGGAAATCTCTACGAGGCACACCTATCTGTCGTCTTTTATATGATTCTTAAATTTACGCATGTCCAAATGAGGCATAAGAATGTTTCTATTATTCTATATTTTCAGATAATATTGTAACATTCTTGCAACAATTCGTCCGCGTTAGTCCGGGCTTCCTCAATATTTTCAACTAACATTTCTGAACTTCCTCCAGCTGCAAGTAAAACTGTTTATTTATCAGACCGAAATTATAAACGAAAATCTGTTTCTACAAACCATGAAGTCATTACATAGCCATTGTGATCGTTGCGCTGTAAACGTAATGTAAACGTGCCTTGGAGCCAGATTTACAAACAACGTCATTCTAAAACACTAGGTTCATATCGTAGTACGGGCATTCCTGCATTTGCCGTTTCCTGTCGCCCACTGCTTGTTCAATGTTTGGGTTAGTTTGTTTCGACACGGTCGGCTCAGGAATGGTGGGTGGGGTTTGTATCCCACCTTTGGTCTTTAAGCTTAACTGCGGATGAGCCACGGTCATAACTATTTCTGCGTAATTGTTTCCCATAAGGCGACCCAAATAGGGATCGCAACGCATCAGATATCTTCTTAATGTCTGCCTAGGAGCTAGCATATGTACTTATGAAGCGAACATTTATAATTATTAAAAGATTCCGTAGTTATATAATGACTTCATAAGTCTTTGGAAGACCATAGCTGGACATAGGTCTTAATTAGTACCAATCAAATGGGTTATATTAAGAACACTTAAACTCAATTATAAAAAGTGTTTTATTCTAAATTAAAAGAACAAGTAATATAATTTTCACGCCAACAAGTTGTCTCCGAGAAGTATTAGGATAAAAGATGTGCCATAAGAAAAATATTTTTTCTCCATGATCTTCTTTGCATATTTCCATTATCTTTTTATTATTTCTTAAACGTTGCTACAAAACATTCGACGGCAGGACCGACTCCATTATTACGGTAGTTCAGCGTAATGGGCACTTAAAACAAATTATTATTATCATGTTACAACCACCGGTCTCATTTCATACGAGAGCGCGTCTAAAACAGCTTCATCCATTATGATTTCAATAGTTTGGATGTATAATATAGCAATATTATTACCACTCACTGGCGCCCCCGTTTGATTTATCGTCTCTGTATCGTTAAACGTTTTTATATCTGGCTTCTTTATTTCTCATTTGTTGGTTATGTATGTGCCCGCATCTTCCGTGTATTAATTTATTGGCATTTGCGTTGTTTTCGTTTTTTTCTATTGTTTTTTTTTTTTAAACATATATTGGTTGCCTCCAACGTATTCTGAGGCTAATTTAGTTGTTTGAAGTCTTGAAATATTTTTATTAAAAATAAGCGGATTATTTATGGCAAAGTTATGAGATATATGCAGGAAATTCTTACGCCTCCTAATCATTTACGTAAAGTCACTTAGACAGGTTTGACTCCCATCCATCTTTGATAGTCAACTGCTGGATATTTTTTAACTCACCTATTTGTCATTGAAGCAACCAATAGATTATCTTCGCGCGAAGATTCTTTATCTCCTGTATTTTATCCTACAACTGCCATTGTATCAGGGAGTGGTGCCATTCTAAATTGGCGCAACACGACAAGTTTTTGAAGGTTCAAGTCTGCTAGAGGCAATGCGGGTTGGAAGCTAGTTATTATTATATCTGAAATAATCATTATTTAAGACCAAACTTCGAGTTATACGCGTAAATCTACACAATGTATGTACATAATAAGAGCCCATAACATCCCTGCCTAATATTAAATATTCAGAAATACTCGTAAATTAAATCAAAACCAATCGCTCGTGAGCCAATTTGAGAGATCTATTTTAGTCACCCCCTCCCTCAAGGGATGCATTTGTGAGGGAGGCGACGGGGAGAACAGGATGTGCTTCCGTAGCCAATTCTGTTTTGGTTGTGGGCAAGCGCGAGTGTGGTATGTGTCGATCGTCGCTCGCGATTGTGTTGAATGTTTCGATAAAGTTTTTCGCGAGCTTAGCTATTCTTAATCTTGCATCAGTAAATAAACTTACTCTTCGTATAAATAGACAGTATGTATGTTTCTTCAGTATCATTATTGAATATATTGATAACAAGATAAAAACAAAACCCTAATTTACTGGTCTCCTTAATTAATTAGTTTATTTTATTTGTTTATCGTGTTAGAAGTAGCATTTAAGTTAACGGTACTTGTTTAACATTACTGGTTTTTTGATAGAATAAAAAGTGCTCGATAAAAAACATATTTGCATTTTACGACGGTTCTTACACCAGGTTGGCGATATCTATTAGACGTTTGAAATTGATTGAAAGTATCAAAATTTATTAGTATGACGCTCTTAATTACTCTATGACACCATTTGAAGTGCACGATAAAAAATATTTTAATCGTTTTAAATTAAAAATTGTATTTTAATTTTAGACAATAATGAAGCGTTTAGTTTAGACCTTAGAGCTATCAAGACTTCTGTGTCTGACAGACCGTCTTTAGGTAGGTTTCTTGTCGGATGTTGATTACTGATGGGAGCCATCATTCATTGCAGCTTTATTAAAATATAAAACTAACGAATAGGAAAGGGCAAACCACTTTTATATACATAATAAAAATATATCTAATTGTTTACTTTATCATCTACAGCTCACAAATTACGAAAAACTATGAGCTGCGAGCAACGTTACTTTACGTGAACGATTTGTTTTGAAATGAACTCAGTGCGAATTTAAAATTATCCACAATTTGAACGAAGTCCATTATATTTATCACGTTCACTTACTTAATCATCAACAGCTTACAAATTACTAAAAAGTGTGAGCTGCCAGCAACGTTACCTTACGTGAACGGTTTGTTTTAAAATAAATTCAGTGCGAATTTAAAATTATCCACAATTTGAACGAAATCCATTATATTTATCACGTTCACATGTTCCAACCGGATGCTGTTCGCGCTGTGACTAATTCTATTTGTATCAATGTCATTGTCATGTCTAAGCGGTTTTTGTAACGCCATTTATATACATAACTATTAAATAACTGAGTAATCTATTACATTTATACGCGCTGTTTGTTGTGTTCTATCTGGTTAACTTTGTCGCTATTATCAAGTAAGACTACTTCTGTGTCACTTTTGGTTTTGCTATTTATATATTCTTCTATATTGCTAAGAGTTTTAAGGTTCGCGCGTGTTTTATTTACATAATTAATTGGATACGTTTTTGTTTGTTTTTGCTAATAACATAACACAATGTTTGTTATTTAAAACCAGATAATAATTTGAATAATGTGAAAAATATTTTGTTTTTATATAAATTTATCAGCTCACATTTTATCGTTCTTAGTCTTAAATAATATCTACCATAAATGTATCATAAACAAAAGGAGGGACTACTGTTTAGGGTATAACCGAAATTCTTTCATCCTTAACTAGGTGGTCAGTCTAAGTGGCAAACATTAAAGAGTATTTTTGTGCCTGACATTATCTACCGTGTTCATTTAAGTGAACTAACACTGAACTTCAATCTTTGAACTATTTATAAAACACCTGAACATCTATCACTATTATCATAGCCCAAAAATATATATTTCAAATTGCTTTTTCTTCTCAAATTTATTATTAACTTATCGCGATTGGGTTTTTCGTTTAATTAATGAAATGCAGATATAACGACTCGCTCGTTTCATACATATTCATAAAAAAATGTTGAGGTAACGTGCGAAAAATCCTTGTTAAAGTAATGACTATTCTAGCAAAAATGACTTCATCTTACACAACGGTGCTAATTCAGATTTAATGTATAAGGAAATGCTTAAAATTATTGTTAGTGCCTCCGATTTAAGTTCGTTTATTTTTAATGTTCATGCTTCTTGAAAATCAGGGTCATAATCGTAACTTTTTTATTTGTGAAATATATTATTTGACCTTCTCCATTTTAAATTTATTGAAACTTAATAATCCCTTAGAAAATTGTTTAAAACACACAACTTAACATTACATTCTATTCTTTAAATAAGGTGGTAAACCATTACATGTAGAACGGAATCCTGAACCAGGTTAGGTAAAATAAATATAAACATCAATTAGATTAAGTTTTCTTGAAATGAAAAATGACCTCCATATTTTATCGCAAGTCTACTAAAAAAAGGACTTTATTAAAGAAAATTAACGCGTCATATCCATTAACATCTGTTTGTAAGGAATTTAATTTAAAAGTGCTTAGGACTTTCTCTAACTACAGCATGAAATTAAAGATTTTATCAAAACCTTCGTAGCCTATTATTTAGTTCACTATATTAGTGAATACATACTTCCATAATTGCGTTGACCCTTGCGCCTTAACATTGATATCGGTTAGGTACTCACATATCAATGCGTTTTGAAAATATAATTATAATCTTACCAATATTATAAATGCGAAAGTTTGTGATGATTTATGTGTTTTTGTAAACCTATTGCAAAAACTATTGATGAGGTTTCAATTAAAGACACACAAGCAGTTTATAGATTGGTTTAACACATAGGATCATTTTTACTGTGGTATATGACCCAAGCGGGCGGAGTGAAATACTTATTAGTACTAATTAAATAAAAAAAATCATTTCAAATTGAATATTTGCTTTATTTTAACTGGCTCATTAATTTTATTTTTATGTATAGCGTTTCTTAACGTGTTCCTCGCTCTTAACGTATGTTATCGTTTAGGACTTTTAGGAAAAGGTCCTAAACGATAACATACGTTAAGAGCGAGGAAAAATTTTAACGAAATTAATTATCGTTTGCGAGTATTTCGAAAATTATTAGCGTTTCTACATCGATACATACCTATACATACGTGTTTACAGATTTTTATCGTATTATTTTTTAAGCCACCCTTCGACCTAGGGTTGCTACATAGTGTTATTTAACCAATAATATTATTTATAATAAATTTTATTTAGGAAATAATATGTTGAATATTTATTTCTTATCCACCAGCCTTAACAGTCTAATCATGGTAATATAAGAATTTGATTCTTATAAGCAACGTTATCTAATAGCAAAATATTGTGTGTGTGTGCTTTTAAAAGAGCTTGTTCGATATCCCTGGTACAGAAACTCATATTAATATACCATAATTCATATTCATTCATATACATATAATTTTCTATGAAAAATGTACCTAAGTATCGTAGGGCAGTTTAAACTCTTATCAAAATCGGCCTTGTACATCCAGCATTTTTCGCTGCTTCTTTTAGTTTCCAATTGGTCATCCCTTGCAAAATGCACCCGTATACATTTTCCTTTTTCTCATCGTTCTTTTTTTATTTTGTATTATGTTGTTTCTAGTTTACCGATAAAAGCATAGAATATTTTGTACTATAGTATATAATATACTGTTTATTTTAATAACGGTGGCAACCCTACTTCGACCCCAACCCTCCCGTCTGGGGGTAATTGCACTCTGCGTGAAGGTTTTTTTAAGTCTGTGCAGCCTGAAGGGCTTTTAGAGGGATGGAATTTCATTACGAGCTTTAGTAAGCTCATGCAAAACGAGTGTTTCTCGAGTGATATGAAACTATACGGTGGGGCGGTTCAGAAAAGTTTTGTGAAATTGAGGTTAGTTTAAAGAGCTTTCAGTTACCAACAGTAACTCCCGGCTCACTTATATATGAGGCGATCATCTCAGTCCTCGGGAGTAGCAACGCATCGGTAATCGACTTCAAATAGAACCCCTGTTCTATATGAAGTTGCTTACAGATGTCCATGGACAGCTGTAACCACTTACTATCAGGTGGACTGCATTAT
>DWNE01008328.1:0-11600 GCA_018249875.1 Cecropterus toxeus | reverse complement strand
AGTTGCTTACAAATGTCCATGGGCGGCAGTAACCACTTACCATCAGGTGGGCTGCTTGTTCATTTGCTACTTCATATATATAAAAAAAAATCGGCAGCGTGTGATCATAGTGTGTGGCCTGATCGTAAGTAAACCATACGGTTGAGTGCATTTATGTATCACTTAAACATTGTAGAAAAAACTTTAAGTCATTAGCTGGTAATATGTTTAATTAAATATACATTCTGAAGTTTAGTAAACATAAAATTTAAACAAATATTTTTACCCTAGGTAGATGGTATTGTCTGAATGAATGTGTAAGCAGCAACTTTATAACTAAATCCAACAGTAGGTACCTACTAAGTAATTTAATCACAAACTGACCCTCTGACCTCAAGATGTACTGTTTCCAGGTTAATAAGCGATTAGGCACATACCTACCTACAATTTACATATATGTATATCTAGTTGAGCAATAATAAATCATCTATCTTGTGAACGACGTGTCGACAAAACGAAAAAAGTTTTCTGCTTACAGTTATTGTGATTTTTGTTATGATCTTAAAAATAAACAGGTAAAATGAAAAAAAAAAAACACTACAACACGGCATACAGTAGATATGCCTTTAGGATACTATTTTTAATACAATATAATAAATCAGTAATAAACCATATGTTATTTACTCGATAATTACACCAAAGATGTAATGAATGTTAATCAACCGGTCGATCGTGCATTTGAATACTTTTTGTTTGTAATCTTAATTCGTAGAGACAAAAACATGGGTTATTTTTAGAACGGCCGCTACCTCAGTTACGGATCTAATTTTTTGGACCTGCAAAAAATATATCCTGTATCTTAAATCTAGTGTAGTGGAGTAGAGACGCGTGTTAACCTTTAGGTCACTAACAGACATTTGAAGACGTCTAATGCACTAAAACACTTTTTTTCCTTCTTAGATCATTTCGATAATATGATTCTAATGAACGTTTATAACTTGAAGGCGCAAAAACGGCAAAAAAAAAACAAAACATAAAAATATTTTACTGCTGGTTAACAATTATGAAGAATTGATAGAGGCCTGGAGCGTACTCCAACAAGCGGCTTATGTACGACTTTCGGACAATTTCCCGATTTTTTCAAATCACTTTCACATCATTGATGGAGGCCTGGAGCGTACTCCAACAAGCGGCTTATGTACGACTTTCGGACAATTTTCGGATTCTTTCAAATCACGCTTTGGGTACGAAAAGATGCGAATGCATATAACGTTACCAATCCTTCCTCCCAAATTGAAATTTTTGTCACTAGTGGTCACCCATCCAACTCCCGGTCGCACCAGAAGTTACACAACTTTTTGTATTGGCTGATGTGCACTTAATCCGTACGGCTACGTTTTCTTAAATTTGCAACAACAATCGATAAATCCACAACATCACCACCAACCACAATAAATCAAACAAGTAATAAAATAAAAATAAAAACGTGATTATTTAAATTTTTATTAACAAAATACTAATAACAACATATCCTGTAGCTAATCAGAACTAAGTGGTTAGTAACCTTTACATTTCAACGATTTCAAATCCGATTTGAATCCGATAATCAAGTTGTTGCAACCGAGTTCAACAAACATGTTATTATCCGCAACATTTCGGTGGTTTCGCAAATAAAGGGTTTGGTGGTAACAAAGAGGTCGGATCAATGAAACGGATGCATGCTAATGTGGGATAAATACCAACACATCACGCGGTACACGCACACATGGGTAGCAACGACGGTTGCATACGAGTGCACACTGACGCAGTCGCACGACAGGGCTGTACTGCAGTGACACTTATTAATATACACTTATTATTATTAGTATGACACTTATTATTATTAGTATTAGTACTATTAAAAACATGAAACATAAACATAAACGCTTTCTACACTCATAACCCCACAGTAGGATTTTCTCCTGTGTCGTGAGTGTCATGGAGACATAAAGACGAATACACAAACACCCAGACCCAGACCAGAAATCTAAACTTATCATTGATATTTCGGTCCGCTATTGTGACCGCTCCGCCACGCGGGTCGTCAAAATACTAATACTTCTAATACTAGTACTATTTAGTAATATTTTTAGTAATATCATTTATTACTAAGTTAAAACAAAAAGTAGTCTTACATAAAAAATCTAGATATCTAAAACGAGATACCTTAATCTCTTAGATACATGGATTTTTTATATCCTAGATTAATTTTGTTTTTTGAACAGTATGACTAAACGAGTGACCGAAATTAATCAAATAAAAAATATGTTTTATTTCGGTATTAGTAGTCTCGCTTTTTGTTATGACAGTGACATCATCTAATTTTTGTTAGCATCAATACATTACTATGTAAGGGTAGTGGGATAAATAGTACAATAGCATTAGCGGGGTAGGGCCCTAAAGAAAGGTCAAATGTGCATAACGTTTGTTTTTGTTTTTCAGAAAAAAATAATCAGGCTTCCTATGTAAAATTAATACCCACTTTGGCCACCAACAAGAAGCCTGTGTCCAGCAGTGGACCTCAAAAGACTAACAGACAAAAGTAACTTAATTACAAAACATCACATCATGATATTATGATATTAAGTCGTAAATTGAGGTTCTAATCCTTAGATTATTGCTGCAATAAAATCATCTGCCTTTACAATTTTTTATTTGCAGATTCATACGCAATAGATTGCAACCCTAATTCGTACCCGCTGGAAATTATGGAGTTATACGCAATGTGTTTTGGCAAATGGTCCGGGTCGAACACAAGTGTCATCTCGGCCACACCTACATCGAAACGCGAAAATATTCCAATTCGAGCACATAAAAACTTTTGACATGCATTCATTAATCTGTACGAATTTTGCTGTTGTTAAAATATAGCAGCTATTTCGGTAACAGCATCAAGTGATACAATGTATCGCTTACAATTTGTGTCATATGGCAAACGCGTATGTGGAAAAGGTCAGCTAATAGGATTACTTAATTTACAACACATTCAATTATGTACTCATACATTGCATTTTATCTATACCAGCCTATTTACAACAAAAGATGTTACGCATCAATGTATTATAAACACGTGAAAGTTACATCGAAAGGTTGACGATTGTTTCTTGATGGGAATCAGTAACGCACGCTAACCTTGCGGCAAGTTGATTTTTTTCTCGATTTTAGAGGACACACATTGCCATTTAACGACACCAGTGGTCCTCATATTATTTATTTAATTTTATCTGTGTGATATGTTTATGTGCGCTCAGAACCTTTATAGTGATATACTTACATACAATTGTAATTTATATTTTAAGAAATGACCTTCAATTTTTTTTGCACAATTACATGGGACTCCCTAGACTTTTAGATAACTATCAATGAAATCAAATGTCATAATTACGACTATTGCTAATTTATATACTTCCTCGTAATATCTTTAGAAAAATTACAAAATTTAAGGTATATCTTTACTTTACAAGAATTACTCGACTGAAATCGATCGATCGTATCGATAACGTAATCAAATCGATCGGCTTATTAACAACCTGTTAGCTCGTGTAAACTGCGACAACAATGGCGACGGGCACAATAAATACCTCGGTCGGCGCCACTTCTAATTCGCTATGCGCTATGAGGCGCATTCAGAAGATCCCAACCGCGATTCTGTATTCCCAGGGAGTGCGGGGTCACCGCGTTCCCTAGCGAGCCCCTAGGGCTGCCACCCGTCCCGCTTTTACCGGATTCGTCCAGGAAAATTCAAAAAAGATGTGGTACGGTCAAAAAGGGTTGGAACCTTGATGTTAGTGTAAAAATGCTGTATTCTGGTTTGGATGGAAGTCATACTTTTCTTACTAACCGCATTCACCTTTTAACTTAGTTTTCAGAGTAACATATATGTGGCCAACTTCAGCCAAATCTCTAATCATGTCGGGTTGATTATACATTGCCTGTATTTGATTATACAGTGCCTGTTTGCAACTTCTACCTATATTATACAAAAAACATGCCGAGAGTATGGTGCTCAGTTCCTGGATTTGTCAGTGAAATTTTTGATAATAGTACCGAAGAATGCAGTAAATCTGCTTTTATTTTTCCTGTTTTATGTGAAAAAAGCCTAATTTATTTTGTAGTTAGGATGAAAAACATCTCGTTACATGTGCAACTTCCTCAAAAAATAGTAGAATCACGAGTGAGCATTAACAACACAAACACATATTTGTACTACCATTACAACAGAAACAGGTAAGAAAACTAAACGAATTATTTTTTCTAAGATAATCAATTTAAAAGGAAATTTATGACATACGTAAGAAAAGTAAGCAGGATTTCGTTTATTCTGGGATTCACAATTTAAACGGGATTTTATCCTCGTTTTCCAACTTAGCGTGGCACCCCGAGCCCGGGAGGTAACCGGTTCCAACATTTCAATATCACACCGATATACCCGATACATGCAACCCGTTTATTTGCAGCGGCCGTTTATCACACCCTCGCCGATTACACACCTAATAGTATCGAGCGCACATTGATTTTGCACGACTAAGCTGCGTATGGCCAGTTTATCGGTATTTTTCTGATCTATCCTGGCAATGTTTCTGAAATCTAACGCTTTGAATCTTTGTATTCTTTGAATTGCAATGGAAAAAGATTAGAAGGCATAGATAGATAGAAAAGTGATAGAAAGCGTATGATTCTACCGGAGACGTACCACCGCTACACTTATTTCTAGCGTGAAGTCGCTTTGAAGTTTTACTGGAAGAGTGTGTTAGCTGGTTTACTTTCATATGAGGCGACTATCTGCGTCCTCATGAGAAGGTACGCATCTGTGACTAACTTCAAATATAACATCTGTTCTATAGGATCTACCAATTAGTACTTGAGCAGTGAGGTAGTAGTACTTAAACCATTTTCAGCGTTTGTGTGTTTTAGTGGAAGAGTGTGTTAGCCGGTTTACTTTTATATGAGGCGACCATCTGTGTCCTCACGAAAAGCTACGATTCTGTGATTGACTTCAGATATGACTCCTGTTCTATATAATCTACCAATCAGTACTTGGTCTGTAAGTTAGTTTTACTGGAATCTTTTTCATCCTGAAAAGTGAGTTACCATAGTGGTCTGACACGTACTGGGATCCGGGTCGATTCCTGGGCAGCCATCATCTAAATGATTATTTTACATTTACGGTCTGGGTCTGTGTTTGCATATTCGTCTTTGTGTGTGTCAATGACACCTAAGATACGTCAAAAAACCTAGCCGTTGGTCCACAAGTGAAGAAAGATTTAGGCATAAAAGTGTGATGATATAAAGTAATTTACAACGTTCCATGTTATAATTACTTTTTCCTATAGCTTGGGTCATGTACAGGGTCATGTACAGTAATAAGTATCTTATGTATTAATCCAGGCCATAAATTATCTGTGTGCAAAGTTTTATTTAAATAAAATCAGTAATTTCTGCATGAAAGACTAACAAACACACATACATCCTCACAAACTTTTGCACTTATAATATTAATAAGATAATAAACTATCCAATAACTACATAAGACGATGTGCTAAGGTCACAATGGCAAGCATCAGTTCATATAACCTCTACTTTACATTTACCGTTCACTAGTCGGTCAACAAACTACGAATTGATTTAACAGATTTGTAATAAACTAAATTGGGCTTAGAATGCCAGTATGAGGAATGTGACAGTTATTAAGCGGACTTTGTTTGATCAAGTGAGTTTGTTTAAATTGATATTAGTATAACAGTCTAGCTCATAGTGTGAATATCTATAAAGGGAAAATTGTTTTTTGGTTTAGGTTAGGTTAGGTTACTTCACTACGTTAGAGTTTGACGACCCGCGTGGCGGAGCGAACCATACCGGTCTGACGCGCAGTGGGTCGCGGGTTCGATTTCCGGCCAGACAGAAATATGAATGATAATTTTAGATTTCTGTCTGTCTGATTTGATTTGTGTCCATGACACCCACGACACCGAAGAAAATCCTAGTGTGGGCCTATGAGTGCAAAAAGCGTGTTTTTTTTTCATTAAGTTTGGGTTCCCGTGTTCCCGCCGTACGGTGCAAGGAAAGCACAATGGGGGTTTAGCCGGTAAGAGTCCGGCATAACCTAGCTGCTCCTCCGTGCGGCTGGGTATCCATGAGGATTACCCACTATAAAAAAAGCTCCTGCTGCTATCTGCTTTATATCAGTATGTAGTTGTACTCTGTTCTGGTTTATAATTACTCTGGACAAAGTACAAGAAATCCTTTACTTTTGGATTACACAATTATGTTTAGGAACTCCGCCTTTGAATGATTAAAGGTAAATCGCAACAACTGTGCTGCTTTTTAAAATCACATATCGGTCATTAGTTTTGATTGTTCTCACCTTTGCAGGGGTTCTTTAGATAGTCTAAACATAAGTGATAGAGAAGGTCACATAAGAATGTATTCACAATTCCGCATTTGCGCACAGTGAATCATCCTGACCTCTGTACCTAATCCATACCCAGAGCTGCATGGTAGTTACCAGTCTTAAATCTTTACTATTGCGTTAATAGGTACACTATGTGCCCCAAGTCAGTACATTGTATGATTTCTACAAGTATGTTACTTATTCATCAGGTATAATAAGCGTAATGTATACTACATACACTAGTACATCTGATCAAGATGAATCTGATGGAAGAACCACTGTAGTTTGACCGCGAAGGTACCATCGCTACCCCTATTTCTAGCGTAAAGCAGTTCTTGCGTTTCAGTGAAATGGTGTGGTTGGAGGTTCACTTTTATATGAGGCGATCATCTCAGTCCTCGGAAGTAGCAACGCATCTGCGATTCCCTTTAGAACATGTCCATGAGACCATCTTTCAGATCGTTTGCTATTTCAGTCTGATTTAAAAAACCTGATGTTAAGCGGTCAATTAATTCCATGAACCTATATATGTGTCATTAGTGATCAGTTTTTAGATAGATTATTTATAACTACGTTACAACCTTCAGAAACTAACTCGAACGTCCCACATTCTGACCTAACACACTCTAGCAATAATCTCAGCGTAAGCACTTTGGCCGCAGAAGTTATCGCCGTCCTCGTCTACGTATAAAGATCTAGATCAAGTTTAAGGAACATTCTACTTTGTATGTTCAACATTCACAATAGACGGTGCTCATTGGGCGATTCGATAATAGTGAATAAATACGGCGATGAGTTATCGACGGTGATCTCGGGTCGTCGGCCGCGGTACCGTTCCGCATGCCCCTGAACGCGACGAAACTAACCACTGGGAACTACGCACAGTCTTAGAAATGGAGGTGGTATATTGGTAATGTAATTTGTTTATTTGTTTTTCTGGTAAACCTTTAAAATGGGTCGCAAGAGTGAATTTAGTATTTTACAGCTCTGCTAGTCAACACTGGGTGATGGGGTCCTGATTGGCATCACTATTTCCTTAAGTGACAATCAAATAAATAGACACGACTAAGTGACAAAATCCAGGAGATTGGCAGTAAAAACGACGGAATAGACTGACCGATGGATAAAATATGTTTTTCATTAATTTTTTATAACATAAAAAAACATCCTATTAATTAGATTGCAATTACCCATGAATACGCATAATCAACCGTAGATAAAATTTGAATCTTAGGCAAGAACGGAATTTAAGTCCATTATGAATTGATTGTAATCCTTTAGTTATATGCAATTTTTCTTAGCTTTATATGAAAATATATACATGTAATGTTAATTAGTTACAGCTAAACAATTATGTTAATTATATTATTGTATCTTGTAGTTTCATAAATATGTATTGCAGGTTTTTTCCATAAAGTAAAATATTGTATACATGGTATAAAATACAGAAAAATACAGTTTTTAAAGGGATGAGGAGAATACTACGTACTAATTATTTATTCATATGTTCTTGCACAAAACATGCAAAAACAAAATGTAACATATCCAGTAATAAAAATAAAAGTTCAAATACATATATTCGTATACCTAACATGTATCATTGAATTTCCATATATAACTTACATATGTTTATCCGATTTACTTATTCAATTAAACAATCAAAACAGTGTCAAAGTACAAAATATTCTCTTGACCCAGTGTTTTTCTAATACGCTAACATGTTTGCCTTCAATAAGCTAATTATCGACTAAAAATACATTTTGAAAAGCGAATTCCATCGACGTGTGGATGGTTTGCACCTCATTACAACGAATATATGCGCATATCATTAGATAATCATAGTGATTTATACGTGTGCAACATATTAATACATGCAGTGCGTGTAAGTGATTGCATATTGAATTGTCGCTCTATTATGTATCATTATATAAGATACTAGCAAACCCATGCCCACTTTGTTGGACATTAAAAAAATGCTGTATCTGTTTCCATTCAGTATTTCTACCCGTAAAGCCGGATACTAAGTTTCATAGATCTTGCTTCAAAATGGGCGAACTTTCAGACAAACTTAACCCCCATTTAAGCCCCTTAGGGGTTGAATTTCTAAAAATCCTTTCTTATCGCTCACTTACACCATGAAAGGAACTTCTGTACCAAATTTTAAGGTTCTAGGTACATTAGATACGGCTATGCATTGATATGCCAGTCAGTGAGTCAGAATTGCCTTATATATATGTATATAGATATTGATAAATAAACCACAATTAAAGTAAATGTGATAGCTGGTTATGGGAATTTTAATGTTCCGGCTTCTAAGTAAGGTAGGCTTTAATAAAGATACTTTGGAAAATTGATGGAACGAACATTCGTTAAAAATCTATCATCGGCGCTACAAATAGATATAGCGCTGTAGTTCTTTCTGAATCACGCTAACAATTTTTCTCCATAGGTTGTTTAAGAGCTAGGTTTAGTATGTGCGAAGTAATATGTCCAAATGTAGGCTACAGTGACTAAATTGATTTTGAAGGAGCATACACCCTTATGCTAAAAAATATTTTATTATTTATTATTAATATTATTATTAAGTTTCACTTGTGTGAATTGCACACACACACACACTTCTTTTTAAGAGACACACGTCCATAGCAATGTGTAGTAATAAAATTAACAAACTCACAATCCAGGGCAGTAGATGGCTCTTTCTAATCACATTATTATAACACATTTATTAATAGGCAAAGGTTAAAAGTTGACGTACAAAGTACGAATTTGCTTACATTTTTTTTTATTTAGCAAGTTTTTTGAGAATAATATAACCAAAAAAATATTTTGGTAACTTCATAGACGAATTTCTAAAATATAAATATAATATGGTAAAATACTTTTATTAATAATTCGATTATTTATCGATCTATTATTTTACTTAAAATTTATACAGCAACCGATTTATTTCTAAGATATATTATAATTTTGACTAAAATATCACATGGGATAGATAAATGTCACAAGATAACCATTGATACTAAAAACCACGATATTAAAATACCATTACTCTCCTGACGCTGTCGGGTAATAACGTAGTGATTTTAGGAAGTATCAAAATGACACATCCATTTTTAAATATTATTCATCTAATTTTTCTCCGGTTTGTGATGAACGTTCATAGACGAAATTCCGACGTGACCATTCTGCTAATCAAATTTTCTAACTGCGGTTACAATACCATTATATTTTTTTGTCAATCAATTATTTATTACCGTTAAGTGGTTAGTGATGGATATCTGAGATAGTTATTTAGCTCGTATGAGATAGACAATTGTTACAAAAACTGTTCACTTGCCTACTTTTGTCTATTATCGTTTATTTAATATGAAAGAAGCAATCGGACTAAAAATTTGTCGTAGATAAGGTCGTGGGCGCCGATCAAAATCATTCTAATTAAGGTGGTTCTTGTCTAATGCTTTTGTTTGACAAATAAAAATAATTTATCCTTCGAAATTAAATATTATAGGTAATTGAAAGAATAACCATTTGAGTTTACATCAGAATACATACAATCTATGAAGATTCCACGCGGGTACTTGTAATTTAATGTTTATTTAGAAATATATTATTAATAGTAAGTATAAATACTATATTAAATAACTAAACTAAAACTAAAACTAAACAATAAGTTCACAGGAGCCGTCTACAATCTATTTTTCAGTTTTGTTTGATTCTAAAACCACCACCCAATCAATAATTAAATACTATACATTTGACATTGGTCTATTCAAATCAAAGTTAAATGGTGACTTGTAGTGCCATCTCTGAGTGCGTTTCGGCACTAATCCTTATCATGAAAGTTCACTAACGTTTTACCTTATTTGTAAGAAATGAAGGTCGACAATCAGTCGTCTTTTAGATTACGTAAGGCATTTTAATTCAAGGTTGGGGATTTATTTCATTAGACGTATACTAAACATTTATACAGTAGCGTTGCAGGAAAAGTATTTTATTAATATAATATTTGTATACAAATACTTTAGGTATTAATTGATGTACGGTCACTAAATGAAAAAAATCATTTCACTAAAATGAACGCATATTTTCATATTATATTTAAGTGAGTTTATGTATAGTGCGTTTCAAAATAGAATTAAAACTATAAAATGGAAAAACTAGCAAAATAACTACACAGACCATATAAATATCTTGCAAAATGCAAGTGGATTAATCCGCGGTTGTAATTTTACGGTTAGCTCAATCAGATGACGTTTGCGCGCGCGCCATAACGCGGAAATCAATTGCCGCTCGTATCTTCTCTATCGAAACCCCCGGGCGTCACGCTTCGCGAAGCGGGATTACCTCGCTCAAACGCTCCGTTTCAATCTTACAAAACTCCGGTTCAAAGTTCACATAATTATATTCGTTTTCATTTTTTACGTAATTGCAATAAGCAAGTTAAATGTAAGAATATTTTGTGCCTATTAAGTAATTGGATATGAAATCAATCGCCGTTCGTATCTTCTCTATAGCAAACCACTGGGTGTAACGCTTTGCGAAGCGGAATTGACTGGCTGAAACGTTCCGTTTCAACCTTACTAAACTCTGGTTAAAGTTCAAATAATTTTTACTTGATTGAAATACCCAAGTTACAGGTAAGAACAATATGTTTATGTTAAGTATTTGAATATGAAATCAATCGCCGCTCGTATCTTTTCTAGCGAAACCCCCGGGCGTTACACTTCACGAAGAGGGATTAAGACGATTTACGAAACTCGGTTCAAAGGTTTTATTTTTTCACTATTTGCAATAATCGTATTGCAAGTAAGAATAAATTGTTTCTGATAAGTATGTGAAGGTGAAATCAATTGCTGCTTGTATCTTTTCTATCGCAAACCCTCGGGTGTCATGCTTCGCGAAGCGAGATTAACTAACTTCAACACTACGTTTAAAAACTACTTTTATTTATTTATTTACATATTATTTATTGTTATAAAGAACGGTTAAACACCACTTACAATCAACAATAACAAAGAAACACACAAACATTATTACAATTAACAATAATCAAGAGTTATTAGCTTTATTTAATAATAATAATGCACTACAAGACTACGCTTGAGGTTACAATTTAAAATATTAATTTTAATGCCCTTCAGTTCTTCATTCTTGCTTGAAAAGTAAATCTAATAGGTATCAATTGCCA
>DWNE01008327.1:0-11600 GCA_018249875.1 Cecropterus toxeus | reverse complement strand
TTTGATGTTATGTTTTCGTCACATCACTAAAAAGGGTGAAAAAAAAAATTTTAACAAAAAAATATCACCGACTTCCAGGCCACAAAAAAGTAAAAAATAATTTAATTTGTTAATTTTTTTTTATTTATTTTTACAACAGAGCTATATTTTCTCTTCAAGATTTGTAAATGATAATGCTACGGAACCCTTCACCTGCTAGTCCGACTGGCACTTGGCAGATTTATTTTTATCATTAGAATCGTCTCCATTTGCAGAATAACATAGGTGATATAATTAAATAATGGCTCCTGTCATTAAAGAAAAAACAGGGAAAAGACAACTTTCTTTACTCTAATTAAAATAGGAAATATTAAATGTGAAAGCTAGTAAAAAATTCAATCCAAAAATACATAATTATATTTCTGTTAATTTAACAGAAACTCGCACAAGTTCTTGAATAAATATATTATTATAAAAACAAAAAAAAAACGACTGTTTAAAACAATAAACTGACACTGATGTCAGACAATTGTAAGAAGACGGGCTTTTGTTTTAATATTTTAACAATGTTACTTATTTTAGCTTAATCTTATATCTCTTTATATTCTGTAACAAAAGATACGAAATAAACATTACCTTTATAATGTTTGAGAGCAGTCGGGGCTTTTTAAAATAAAATTTTAATCCCACAAAGCACCTTTAAACTCTAACGGAACAACAAACGGCTATCTCTCGACTCAGGCCCCGCTTGACCCCGATGTACCCACGTATCATCCGAACACACACTTGCGTTACATGTGCGATTATGCGATTATGGAAATTAAATCAAAATATATCTTTTACGAATATTTTTTTTCGCCCAAATAAAGGCTACTTTAGATTTTTTTACAAGAATGGTGTAACAAACGAATATGCAGTAAATCTGATGGTAAGTGGTTACTGCCGCCCTTGGACATCTGTGAGCACCTTCACATAGAAAAGGGGTTCTATCTGAAGTCGATCACAGATGCGTTGCTACTCCCGAGGACTAAGATGGTCCCCTCATATATAAGTGAGCCGATTTGCTATTTTAAGATGGCGTCTATTTTAGTGACATCGCTACATCGTTTCGTTTCAGACTTTCATATTAAATAAAAAAATGAACGCTAAAAATAGCAAACTTTGGCATAAACGAAATGAACATTGAATTTTCTATCCAGAAGGTCGGTATTACCTTTTATGTATCTCCAACGGTTAGCGAGTAAATCCTATGTTTCGTCACGTCCACAGTATGTCAGCTAATATTTAAAAAATCTCGCACTTGTATGCTGCCTTAGTTATAATAATAACTTTATGTATTCCTTTCAGCTTTAACATTTTTTTTTCGATATTGTTAGTTATGTTAGTAATTTGTTTATATTCCTTGTTAGTATTATTTATAATTTAGTATGTAGTATCCCACCAAAAACATTCTATAAAAAACTAACCAAGTCTCGTACGAGCTGCTTGTTTATCTCTAAAAAGTAATGAAATCTAGACAAAGTCGTGCGAAGTCTAAGGTTCCTTACTGCGATTTATTTATTATTATAGTTTATGTTGTGTGACTTGGCCGTTGACTGTTACTATTTGAGATTTGTTAGTATAATTTATATATATTTTTTTGCCTTAATTAATCATACACAACGTTTGCCGGGTCGCTTATAAGCCACTGTCGGCGAATTGTAACAAGCCTTACAATAATATGAGTGGTCGAGTTAGCAAATGCTATTCAGATAACTTTTTTGTTTCAATTAGTGCATTTTCTGGATACTATGAGGTCAAGGTGAGGTTACCTAATTGCATATTTACATTAAAATAAAACCAACTGTTGCTGAGACACCGAAAGTTTTAAATCATACCTACTATTTTTCTTAAAGATATTTTTTAGAATTCGACAACAACTAGGTTCAATTATAATTGAGAAGTGTTGAGATGAACACATAAATACAAAAAAAAAAACTATATAAACATCGGTAAAGCCGTAATGCTGTCCTAATATATCAATCCGGACCGGCAGCTTCACGTATCCACATACATTTTTCCACCAGCAGTCGCCCATCGAATTCCCGGCAAAAAAAACACGATTTCATTCATAGCCCCACACTAGGATTTTCTCCTGTGTCGTGGGTGCCATGGACACACAAAGATGAATATACAAACACCCACACCCAGAACAGAAAACTAAACTCATCATTCATATTTCTGTCTGGCCGGGAATCGAACCCGGGACCCACTGCGCGTCTGACCGGTATGATGACCGCTACGCCAGGCGGGTCGTCGATGTTGCTTAACTTTCAATATCCGATGACATTTATACTTCCAACGGGACTATGCATGTGTGATGCAAATCATTCGAAATATGAACATTGAAAAATCTTAGATAATTAGTACAATGAATTAACCATCTAACATGCATTCCACCTGATGGCAAGTGGTCACTGCCGCCTATAGACAACTGTAATTAACCGCAAATAGCACTAAAGTCCTGCTTGAGGTCAGCCACAGATGCGAATTAAATGTTAATTAGAACAATTACTTATAATAAGCATTCTGAATAAATCTTTGTTTTAATTGAAATTCATTGTCATTATCAAACAATTATTAGGTATCCCACTGCTGTGCACGCGTCTCCGCGCTTGCCAAAAATCGCATTGGTAAACTTCACACTGCAAAATGTTTTCCGTCTCTGTAAAACAGTGATAATTTATTTACGATGGTTTATAAACAGTGGTGTGTACCTGGGATTCGAACCTTGAACCCTCGATTGAGATGCCGAGCCTTAACCACTAGGTTACCACTGCTCGATAATTAAAATTTAAAAGAATGTTACTTAAATCTCAGTACTATGTACTTATATCTTCTTTATTAAAAATACATGTACCATTAGACTACCCGTGTACTCGTTTTAAGTACCGAATTCATACTAAACTACTAAGACATATCATTCCATCATTCACAAATCCATGTCATCCCATTCACTCCGACATCAGATTAAGCGACGATACATGTCGCTGATCAATTAGTTAATAGCTTCGGAACAGCGAGCTTTCAGCTGTACGTTACTTGCTAACAATTTTAGGGTTGTTTCATCATTCTACTGAAAAAAATGTAAGTTTGAAATAGGAAATGTCATTGCCGCCTTTGAATATCAACGTAACGTAAGTACGCTTTGCTTTAAAAAAGATTCATTCAATAATATATATTTGTTGTTATTTCCTAGGACTGAGACGGTCGCCTCGTCTAATAATGAGCAGAGAATCACATCGTTCCACCAAAACGTAAAAATTATTTTATCGTAGAAAAAGTTGTGATAATGTTACCTCAGTCAGATGATACTAATATCTAAACTGTGATACAGTATCTTAAAACACACTGTACCACAAAAATATAGCTAAGTAGATCTATGAAAGTTTTGACATTCAATTAACTAGTTTAGTTACTAATTAAAAAAGATACATTTTCAATTCCCACAACACGCATCTTTTCACTCATTTATCATTCCCCTGCTTGCATTATTGCCCGTCAGTCTCCTGTCAGATAATACGGCGATACGTGTTCGGTTGTCAATTTGATAATTAACGTACGAAACAGCGATGATATGCGAATGCGACCTTCAATTAAATTTCTTCTCGTATTGTGTTTATTTCCCAAGGTCTTATGAACAGGTATAATTAATGCAGGTATATCTATTTAAGATAAAATAGAAGATATAAAAAGAGGCAAGATAGATATTTGAATCCAAGTAATACTTTTTCTAGAAGTATTTTTCCAAGAAATTGTGGAATTGTTTTCTTCAACGCATACAAATATATAAAGTCAAGCAAACCAAAATGCCGGCTTGTATGTACCGTTAAGTTATTTCTATAGTAAGCTTCTAAATTGAGAATGTAATAGGTTTTAGGGGTAATTTTTTATGACTCCTTTAAAATATGTGAATATTCCTTAACATTAGTGTATGCCATCAAAATTAAATGAACCATTTCTAAAAAAATAATAAATAAACGATATTATATGCTTTTATGTGGTGCAGTCAATACAAAATCAGCACATTTTGTGAGCTAACCTTACAAAATTGCAGTTAATTTAAAGGTAAAGTGAGTAGTATTATGATGAAATTGTATTGACTACCATAATATTAATCATTCCCCTGTCATTCTAAATAAGTAATTTAGCGGTTAAAGTAAACATAATTATTAAGTTTTCAACGAATCCCTTTTAAACATCGATTCCTTTTCGTATAAATCGATTTTATATTATAGTCAATCCAATTAATTAGCAGTTGAAACTGAATTGCGAAATCATCAAAGAGCTTGAGGAACATTATAATACAGTTGAGAGTGATTACACTTACGTATACAGCATAATGAGGATTGAGGTTTAAGCTTCGTGATCAAGGGACTGATGTTTGACTGACTTATCTGAGTATGGATCGAGGTAATTGTAATTTCTCTGAATCTTTGTGTGTGAAACTTCGTGTGTGTGAAACTGTGAATGTTATTTCGCGTGTGTAAAACTTCATGTGATCGTTTTATACTAATTATTCTTTTTATTCTTCAGTTATGCTGAGATGTAATATTTTAATCGTTATACATATGTTTGATTCTGCTTAATATTGCAAATTAAAGTATTTTCATTAATATTTATAATATTAACTTTAAAAAAAAATGGCACTGCACGTAATTTGCTTTCTGGTGTAAACGAATATATATGTATCACTTGGAATGTGTTGTGTGTCTCATGTGTTTCCAAATTATACTACGAGTATTTATCGGTTTATTGGAGTCTACAGGAAGTTTACACTCATCCCTTTTCCGGCGGAAATCATTAAGCTTTATCGCGGAAGTTAGAAAGTTACTATAATAAAAAGCTGTAATAAAACGCTCGCGTGTAGGAAAACTTAGACAACGATGCGTATTTTCATATTTATGGGATATGTGTTTGATACTTTAGGGTGCCATAGCAAGGGAGCCAAGATTATAAAACCATTATTGTGTGGTTCATATATGGTTTAGAGCAGTGTTGTCCAATCCATGTATCACGATCCCCTGGGTGGTCGCGATGCCTCTGTAGGGGGTCGCGAGTGATGTCAAAAGAATTAGGTACTTCAGTAAAAAAATCTATAAATTTTTAAAGATAGATACTAAGAAGAAAAACATTATATATAAATTAAAACAAGCGAATTACTAAACGTGAGTCAAGCATATGCTAGGGATGCCGATGAAAATAAATGGAAAAAGTGGAAAAATATTTATATGGAACCGACATTGCGTTAGGCGACTGCCCCTTAATCGATTTATCTACTTCAATACCATCAAATAAAACTTTCAAAGCAATTAGAAAAGTAAACTGCTGTTCCATATCGGAGAGCTTTTATGAAAGGGATGGGCGAGCTTACCTCACTGATTGGATGGTGACTAATGGACAGTCTGTGGAATTTTTTGTATTTACATTTTAACGTTATTTATTCAGTTATTTCTTCTATTGATATTTAGGTAAACATTTAAGTTATTATTTCCTGAGTTTACAGAATGTATTTGATTGAAATCATTTGCAATTTTAATAAAGATATTTCATTCATTTCATTCCAGTGCTTAGTGGGTAAACCTAACGATAACGCATACGGGTCTACGTCGCCTACGGACATTTACAACACCAGAAGAGTCACCAATGCATCGCCGGCTTTGTAGGAATGCTCTTTTTACACCCCTCGTGAAGAACCCCATGTCATAGCCGTGCGGGAATACCTCAGGAGGAAGCTCAATTTCAATAATCAATTTCAATGTTAAATGGTTCAATTTAGATTAGTTTAAGTAATCACTTCTGTCAGGCGTCCCGAGACGCAAGCGTTTTATTGTTCTCCATAAATACTGTTTATTTATTTTACATGATATTTACATATAAATGTTATGGTAGACTCTTTGGAGTAAACGACATGCTTGCAATTTAATTTAATTAGCCAATTTTAACAATTTTCCTAAATTTCTTGCAATTTCAACATTTTCTCGTAGAGAATTTTAAGTTCTTGTTTCTAATGTTCCCTAAACATTAGAAATATGAACTTACAAAACATTTTCTACGTTAAGGTTCCCCACTTATCGCTCTCGTAATTATTTGCCGAGTAATATACGAATTACGTAACACTAGAAACATTGCAATGCGAGTTCTTATTTCTGATTTAAAAATTTAATACGTCAAGGTTGCATTGTTACTGTACGGGGACTTTCTACCGTACTAGCCTCTGATGGTAGATGAAGAGGAATACTCGGGTCTCGAGGGTCCCCTCTTTGCTCGGGCAGATTGTCAAGGGGGTCAAAACCCTTAGTACTATATTATTACTTCACAACATTAAAATATTTGTTACTTTCCCATTGTCAACTATTAAGTTGGTGGTGCTGACTTCATCGGTCATCACTAAACTAAGAGCCACTTATAGTCAGATGAGCCTCCTGATAGTCAGAGGTGTCTTGCCCAAGGAGCACCCGCGACCTCGGCCACTGACGTGGACGGGGAAGGAGGCTTTGTGTATAATCCTGGCAATATGGGTTTCAAGTTGTTGCAACTGTTAGTGACCGCTTAACATCAGCGACTAACATAAAGTGTGATATTTGTATCTAATTAGTGTAACATTCTAAAAGCCTCCTAGGCAGAAGTAGATTTGATATGACTCGAATTTATTAACTCAGATAAGAAATACAATAAAATCATAATTTTTTTTCGTATTAATTAAAATTAAAACCATGCCCAGGAGCAATAAAGTCTTTCATTATTCTAGAAATAAAACTCCAGGTAAAAAAACTGGCACAATCGACACTTCAGGCATAATGCACAAAGCCTCCCCATGGACCGGGGACTTAGGCTGTCTACAATATGACGATTTACATAAATATTCATAGTCATACTGGATTCTATCGTGGGTACTATTTATATTTTTACCCAACTGCCTCAGATGTATGTATGAATTTTTGACATAGTTTTTGTCATGAGCCACAGCCCAAACGGTTTAATTCATGATCATTTTAGTTTGCATGTAAATAGAATAAAGACGCTACTTTACTCTTACATTAAAAAACACATCTTAAGTCATAGAAATTTATAGGAATCAGATTTAAAAGCAAAAAATTATCCAAGTCGATATATTGTAAGCAGCCTATGGCTTGGGAAAATGCGAATACGGGCAAAAAATGTTACATTTAGAAAGCACTATAATACCGGTACTTCGATGAGTCTTTGTTTACAATTTTATGAAAATTGTTTGAAATTCTTTTGTTGGGATTTTTTCACGAAAATATAAGTTCATTTTAAAAATGTAAGTGGTAGACATAAGATTTTTTACTAAGTTTTGAATTGTGGAGAAACCGAGGTTTTATTTAGTATGAGGTATGATGGGTATATGTACCTAAACTTTACGCAACTGCGTCAAAAGAAATAGTAATATATTTAGAGTGCATATATGTATGTCCATTTCTTTGACAAGCTCTATAAATTAAATCATGAGAATAATTATAGGTAGTTAATAAACCATTATAGATATATATTATGACACTTCTATTTATTTATTTATTTAATTGGATTGCCAACGTAAAATACAGCACAACAAGCTTTAAATTTACTTACATTTTATGGCTGTAAACATAAATGCTCCTACAATTAAAGGTAATCACAGCATGCGATTGTGTTACAATTTCTCTATTGGTATGAATATGAATATTTTGACGCAAACTCCTCAAACGCATAAATAGTAATGTGTGTTTTTTCATAAGCATGAAGAAGCAAACGAGCATGCAGTCCACCTGATGGTACGTGGTTATTGTCAGTCATATATAGACAACAACTTATTATAATACAATATAACATATTTTAATACAATGTCGTTACTCAAAGAATTAACTAGTAACCTAGTTAAAAAGATTAAAACAATAAACTCGACTGCGTAAAATGATTTTTCCGTTCATAATGACATATCTACTTTAATGATACTCATATTATTGTAAAAAGCCTCCTTCTGACGCAGTCGGGTAAAAACAAGTACTTACGGAAATTCGAAACGTTAGAAATACGTACTCACAGGCTTTTGGATTTTAAAGCCACCATTCGGATCAATCTCATTGTTTTTGCCCAAAACAATTGTTTTATTGTCCGGATTAATCTCTTTTGTGTGAATTCCTTCAATTTCTTACTGCTTTGATCCAGCCAGGATGAGCAATCCGGTTGAAATAGTCTTTGTCAGAAGTATACGAAACTATTTATTTTGTACAGGGAAACTATTTCGATTTGACCTGCTTACATAATATTCGTATTGCTACTTTATTCATTTAAATTAGGACTACCAACATAATTACATGTTAAATAATTACATAGTTATATTGTAAGTAAAAAAGGCGAGAACATCTATTTCCACTTGCAGGTGGTCACAGCAAGCATTATAATAAGTGTCCAATAACTAAATACGATTGTGAGAATAAGAAATGAAAAAAATATAATAAATACTTTAGTAAACATCAAATTCAAAGCTTTTCTTTGTACATAAAACTAGTAACATCGTTAAAAACATTAAAACAAAAATCCCGACTGCTTAAAACTATATTTTTGTTTTTAATGATATACCTATAGATATACATATATATTTAAGATTTTGTCAAAATAGTCAAATATGTCACACGTCACAATCCGTCATAGAGTTTGGGCTGTAGCGCGTGCCAAAATGGACATACATACAAACTTACATTCATACATACATATATACATACATTACCTTCCTTCTGACGCTGTAAGGTAATAAAAACTCAACTGTAGGGCTGCTGGAGCTACTAGTATAATTTAAAAATAATCAAAAACCGACCTGAAACATGCTTAAGTTAAAACAAAAATATACACCAGTCAGAAGATTTCGAAGTATCGCTACACCTATTTCTGTCTTGTGCAGTGTTCGGGTTTAAGATGCGGTTAAGAGCTAATAAATACCAATTTAACACTAAAACATAAAATCCGCTGGCAATTTTCCAAACAATATTAGGATTAAGCAAAAATAAAAGGAAAAATAAAACCGAGCCATGTTCCAGAACTCTATTTTCGGATCATAAAAACTGATCAATGTTTTCCAAAGTGTGGGTCAGGGGATCGTGAAGCTTCCATAAGGGGGTCGTGAAACGTCGGTAGGAAAAGAAAAAATATAAAATGAAAAACATATTTGTAAACAAAGTTTTAATGAAAGGCGTTTGGCCACGTCTGCTTTTTGTACTTAATTATATATTTATTAGATTCCTTATAGTAAGTAGTAACATCGTTAAAAATATTAAAAAAACCCAACTGCCTTAAACCAATTTTGGGTTCATAATTATATATTTTACATAAGCGTGAATTATATATAATATTATTTACGCTTATGTGAGTTTTTGTCAAAATAGTCAAGTAAAAGTATTACACTATATATTTTTGGATTGGTCTATTTAGTAGCTTTCATTTGATACCTATATTGTTATAATAGTAAAAAAATCGCCCCCCCCCCTTTTCCTCTATTTCCAAGCGCCATTTTTTTAAATTATATAGCCCATCTCACTACGCAAACTAAGACAATTCTAATTATATGTCACACGGTACAATCCGTCAAGCCGTTTGGGCTGTAGCGCGTGCAAGCAAGAAATGGACATACATACAAACATACATACACTTGAAAAACATCACCCTCTTTCTGACGTAGTCGGGTAACAAAAAATAACATGAACTTACACTCAACGGTTGCAAAATATTCTCGGTACACACGAAATTTTAAGATTCAGTGGAGGTCGTATTATGAAAAAGATTGAAAAACACTGCGCTAGATAATAAATGTCTGCTAAAATAACAATTCAATCCACAAAAGAAATAGACAACTCGAATCACATTTCAGGATCCAGTACGAGATAAAAAAGTTTTCTTGACATCATTAAGCAGTTATTAGACCAGTTTTTGTTCGATGTTGTATACTTAGTGTGGTTATTTTAAAAGACATCGTAGGGGAGATCGGGGGAATTAGGGACATCGATTATTGTCCTACTGCTGAGCACGGGTCTCCCCTCAGGATGAGAGAGTTTTAGTCTATAGTCTACCGCGTTAGCCAAGTGCGAAATGACAGACTTTACACTCCTTTGACAACTTTTTTGGTGAACTCTCAAGTGTGTAAGTTTCCTTCTTCACCGTGAAACAGTGCTAATTCATGTGAAATACGCAGATAATTTTAGACAAATATGAAATCTGTGGTGCAATTATAAAATATTTACATATTATTGGATATATTTTGTGATAATATTTGTTTTACAATATTGAAACGAATATATAAGATATTAGTAAAAATATAAAAATACAACCAGACTTTTTGTCTTGGCTACTGTCATTGATTGCACTAGACACGAAATGTGCGACCCTTTCATTGCTTTTGTGGGCCACGTATGGCTACCAGTTTTAGCTCGTCCGAAATAATAGTACCTGGATTTACTCTATGTCCGTTTTCATCCTATTCTCCCCTACGGTAAGGTCTGCAATTACTTTCAACATATTATCTCAATACAAGACACCGGCCTTTGAGATTATTATTAATATTAAATCCTAAGTAAATACAAATAATACCTTTTTTTCGTAAAGAGGGGAAACCTTCAAAAGGTACCCGACGCTGAGGGAACTACGCCAGGTTATGTGGGATTTTCACCGCACTAAAGAGCACTTTTACCTCTCCGGTGGCCGTGTTCAGCGTTGCGTGCTAGACTCCGGGATCTCCAACAGAACACAACCGGGGACCTTCGATTGTGATGTCCCTTTCGGGCTCTTTCCCGCTGAACATTTATGCTCACCTGCACACCTGCCGCCGTTCTTCCTGGGTCGCTTATCTGGATGGTTCGAGCTCCACGGAACTTTTTTCGTCTTTTACGACAAGCAGGGAATACCATAGCCCTATGCTGGTCCCGGAATTCCAATACCTAGATTCACTATATTTTGTCGTATTAGGTCGGGGCAAAAGTATTTTCGTATTTTTAATGTATTATTAGTAATCAAACATCTTTGGCTATACTGAATGTAACTGACTGCTTTTAATACCATTAAATGTTGATATTTTGAAGATGCAATAAATAAAAAATAAAAACTAGTTCCCGCAATTTTTTAATTGTTTTTCAAGCAAACAAAATGAACGTATGTGACGAAGAAATTCGGTACATTGTAAAGTTTTATTACAAAAAATGTAAGAATGCGACGAACGCCACGAATAAAATTTGTGCGGTTTACGGACCTAATGCTGTATCAATAAAAGTAGTACAAATGTGGTTCAAGCGTTTCAAGTCTGGAAATTTTAGTGTGAAAGATGAGGTTCCCTCTGGACGCCCTGTCACGTCACTTTTTAAATTGCTAGACGACGGACTACATTATAAAAGATGTTTAAAATTTTAATGTGTTACGTGTACGCACGTTATGCGTTTTTTTTAATTATATTATGTAAATCACAAATAACGCAAAGTTTGTGTGTAAGGATGCACCAATTGTGTGTCATGATATGGAACCTAAAATAAATAATAGTTTAAAAAAACTAAAAAAACACGCTTTTATTGCTAACTGAACTAAAAAGTAGAAAATAATTT
>DWNE01008326.1:0-11600 GCA_018249875.1 Cecropterus toxeus | reverse complement strand
GCAAATGCACATGAATATTAAAAAAAAACTCATATTATTGATTTTCACGTAAACCAGCAATAGTTTAAAATAATTTAATGAATTGCACAATACTCATAAATGACCAACCAATAATTACCGAGGAAAATTGATGAGTTATTTTTTGTATATTTAGTGTCACAAATCTACCATCTAAGTTTTCGGTACGCTGTAATTTACACCCTGTATATTTTGCAATGTTTTGACCCAGTCAACTACTTACAGTGTTTTGTAGAAACCAAAATATATTTTACACTCACAATAAAGTGACACGGTACGCAGATACCTCTTCGTGTCTTGTATGACAACGATAAAGTATTTATAATTTTCTGCAAAAATGAAAAAATAAACATTTGTTATGATTTTATTTCTATAAAAAAATACAAATCCTTTGTTTAGGTATAATTAGCACAGGTCTCGAAACAGGTGTTACATGTTGGACGAATTACTGCATGTTCATCGCAAACTAGTTTTCTGCAGCTAGTGCAAGCTTTTCGCATTTTTCTTTGTTTGCGATTGAGTTCTCTGCATATGTGGCAACTGCTGACGACTGCAACACGTCCTGTAGAATCTCGTCTAGTCTGACTTATAGAATTTGTAGATCCGGAAAGAATCGAAAGATTGTAATTTGATGTCACAATAAATTTTTTTGATCTTTTTTCTATATTTTTATCACACAGTTGTAGACCCAATGATTTCATTAACTTTCTACGTCTGTCACTCGAGACAAATTATGGTTATGTTCCATGTAAATGATATTATGCTGCCAAAGCTTCAATGTCAATGATATTGTAAAAAACTGCTAAAGGCCATCGATTCGTTCTGCGTTTTACTATGCTAACAGCGTTTTACAGATTTCTGCTAACAGCTTATCCATATTGTCCACTCCACATTTAGTTTTATTATGTTTTGTTTTGATCGCTTCCTAATATCAGGGGTATTTTCCATCAGTTTATTATTGTATACTTCAGTAATCTAAGTCCTTTTCCGATTAGTTTCTCCCAAGATTATGAGGCACATGTCATTGGATAATATATTTTTGAATATTTCCGTTTGATTGTAAAGTTTACTAAAATATGCAGACCCGCCCCGTTGACTAATAATGTTTCGACTACTAGTTTGTGTTTTGGAAAGAGGATCGGACTGCCACCACGTTCCATCTTTTGCAATAAGAATACTTTCAGACGATTCCCCTTCAAAACTCGCATTGAAATCGTAAGATTTATTCTCATTTTCGAGTTCAGCTTCTGGCTCAACATCCGAAATTTATAATCCACCATCAACCAAAGGAATATAACCGTGTTTATTTTCAGAAGAAATAAACTAACCTTTGTCACTAGAAAATTCTACTAATATTATTTGTAATTCTGTTGAATCTTCGAACACGTGATCGTTGATAGTCATTGAACTCGCTCCAATATTCATAATGAAATAATTTTAAACTAACAAATAGAAGTGAGCTCGTACAATACGAACAAAATCAAACAGTCATGTAGTGCATTCAATAGTGTGATGAAATCAAACACCTCAGATAAGTAAATAGGTACTTTATTCCACAACACGGTTACTGGTACAGGTACTTGCACTCACATACACTTATACAATAACTCGCCATACCACGACTCAACAACTTGTGTCCCTTAAATGACAGCGATCTCCATTTTATAAGCAAATATGTAGCGACATCTGTAATCACTTAGTGGAACTCATTAGCCAATCAGAAACAAGGAGATCATTTCACGACTAAATAATTTAACACATTATAACTTATTCACTATGCGTGTTTATAAAATTACAATATTATATCATCATCATATCGTATCATTACATTCGGTCTTCTTCTGAAGAAGATGCGTTGGTTGAACTACTGCTCCTATTAGAGAGATTTTGTTGGGTGCTACTATTAGATGAATTTATGTTTATCCAAGGCCTAATTCGATCGACAGCAACCACAGTTTCAAACTTATTACTACGCTTTGTAAAACCGGGTATTCCCACAATTTTATATCTATCATTTCCTAGTGGTTGAGCTATTTTGTAGGGTCCTATATATTTTGACATCAGCTTAGTGTTGTTACCTTTGTTATTAAAATTAGTTCTAGTTATTTTAACTAAATCACCTTCTTTATATTTAGGAGCAGGAGTTTGACCAACGTTATAATTTAATTTTTGTTTATCTTGACTTGAACGTATATTGGAACTGATCTCTTGTCTTATATTTTGTAGAGGTTCTGGCGCTGGTTCATTACCAATATCCATTTGGTTACAAAGACTATCTCGCAATCTGATACCAAACAAAGCTTCGGTTGCAGTTTTTTGAGTAGACGAATTAACAGCATTATTTATACCCCACTGTATTTTACCAAGAAAAGCATCCCAATTACGTTCGTCATTACCGTCAATATGCTTAGCAAGAGAATTTAAAATGGTTTGGTTATATCTTTCGGCTTGTCCGTTAGCTCTAGGACATGCCACTGCATTTAGAACATGTTTGATACCATGATTATCACAAAAACTCTTAAAAGCCGAAAATGTGAAAGCTGTACCGCGATCTGAGATAATTCGACTTGGCAGCCCAAAATCGTAAAATATGCTTTAGAGAACTTTAAGTGCGGTTTTAGTCTTTGTATCCTTAACTGGTCTTACAAATACATATTTAGTAAAACCATCGACAACGGTAAGAATGTAAGCGTTACCATTCTTGCTTTTTACAAATGGCCCAAGATGGTCGATGTGAACTGTGTGAAATGGAACGCTTACCTTCTCAATTGGATGAAATAATCCAGTTTTTTGTCTGGAATTATTATCATTATTATATGCACATGTATGTCTTCAAGTCTTGTAAACCCCTGATTTATATCCGCGGATGGCACAAGTATGTCATCTAAATAAGCCATAGCTGTTTCATTGCGTTTTGAGCCAAGCATATTATTTATGGCCCTTTGAAATATTGCCGGCGCATTGGCCAGTCTAAAAGGCATCCTTTTGAACTCAAAATGGCCATCGGGTGTCACAAATGCCGTTAACGGTCGACTTTCTTGAGCTACAGGTACTTGATAATAACCCGAAGCAAGATCTAGAGAAGTAAAGTACTTGTTACCACTAAGATTAGTCATTTGGTCATCAATTAAAGGTAGAGGAAAACGGTCTTTTATTATTTTATTATTGAGCGCTCTATAATCTACGCAGAGACGTTGCTCGCCTGTTTTCTTTTTTACCATTAAAATAGGGCTGGCATAACTTGAATGTGATTCTTGAATAATGTCATTTTTCAGTAAGTCATGGACGATCTCACGAACTTGTTCTCTTTCGACATTTGATAAACGATATGATCTATAAACTACGGGTCTATCGTCGAGTAAAGATATTTTTAATTCAACAGTATTGGTACAACCGATTTCACCTAAATTAAGTGCAAAGCAATCTCGATATGATTGTAATAATTCATATAGTTTATCCAGAATAATACTATCGACATCGGGACCAACTGTAATATCTGATTTATCTAAAGGTGGTAAGGTGGAAATATCTTGAGAAATTGTATTAGTATTAAAAACTTCTTTTTCAACAAAAGGAATTGCCCTAGCAATTATGGTGTTCGCCGGTATAGTTAAAACGTCGCTAGTGAGGTTAGTAATATTTAAATAACACTTTCCTTTATCAACGTGATAAGCTCCTTGATGCAAGTGATATTCGTTTCCAGGTAGACTACTGGTATAACCATCTACGTAAATATCGCCCGAATAACAAAAATCTGACGCGATAACTTCAATTAATCCAGATTTAGGTAAAACTGTAACACGCGGAACCATTCATTTCAAAGAGTTGTTAGAGTAATTATTAATATCATGTCCAGGATTTTTGTAAAAAATAAGTGAATTACTGTCTTTGAAAACGGTGACATAATTTAACTCCGTGAAATTTTGACCTATGAGTAAGGCTGCATGCAACAAGCTGTCCTCAACAACAAGTATTTCAATAGATGCTTCAATTTCATCTAATTTAAGGTCAATGAAGGTCCTATAGATGGGACTAATGGCTGAATGACCGAAACCCTTAATTATAGGTAACTTAGTAAAAATTATTGGTAAACTTAGATTCTGGGCATCCGACGCTCGCATCAAGCTACACTCACTACCAAAATTAATATATGCGACAAATTTTTGATCGTTTATAGTGATTGGTTTAAAAAAAATATAATTGTTGCCTGTATTAGTGGAAATTGTCAGAATTTTACAGGAGTTGTATTTGCACGAAAGACTAATGGTTCCAACTTACAATTGTCGCTATTATGCCCTACCCTAAGGCAATTTGACATTTTGTTAATGGCTTATGACACTTAGAAAAAGGATGACCTTTCGCACGACAGTTAAAACAAATAATAGAACTATCACCCGAATTGGCAGGAAAGTTGCTCGAGCGGGTTAGTACTGAAACTTCGCCACGCCTCCGGAAATTGTTATTTGTTTCAGTTATAGGTCGTTGAGAACTGAGAAAACCCAATAAATCTTCCGGTTCGTTACAATTTAATGTTTGCGTGTTACATACGCCCTTATAACCCTAGTATTTCTTTATTCATTTATTATTGTTATACATAAACCTTTACATATTTAAGCATAGTAAATAAGAATCTAATGTAAATGTACACTAATTACTAAATAGCTCGTTATACATTAACCTTTAGACATTTAAGTATAGTAAATAAGAATCTAATGTAAACAATAATATTAGTGTATACTAATTACTAAATAAACATCCCTCGCCCTTCTACCCTTTACCCTCACCACTTCAACTCATATAAACCTTGAAACCCAAACTCAGCGCCCATTCCTATTTCCGACTCCATTCTTAATTCGTAATAAGTAACGCTGTTTCTTTGTTAGTTTATAAGTAGTAAATAAATTAATTGTTTCTTTTTAAAAAAGACAATTTTATTGCTGGCCACGTAACAATTTGGCGGCGTCGGTAGGATCATTCGTGAATAAGACGTACAAACGAGTGCCGGAAAAGAAGATCGACACGCGGTAGCTGAAGGCTTTTAAAAGTACGCCGAATCTGCGATGCTCCTGATACTTCTGTTACTGTGGTAAGTGGCTAAAATTGTTGCTCAATCCTCTGTACCATTCCCTTTGTATATTTATTTATTGTGTAATATCTATCTATGTCTCGAGCCATAAAGAACGAACCATTTTCTAAATCTATAAATCCCGATTTGCCACAGAAACCCACACAAAATATTGAAATGTCTCTCGATATCAACACACTACTCAAACTCATTCCCACATTCGACACAACTCAACCACAACAAGTTTATAGGTTTATTAGGTCATGTAATGCTGCGTTTAAACTATCAAGTGAAAACGAAAATTCAATTTTACTAGTCTACGCACTTAATAACATTACGGGACCGAGCGCTTCCGATGTCCATTGTAAACAACATGCTTGTTGGGACGATCTTAAGTCCCATCTCATCGAAAAATTTTCAAATGTTAAAACGATTTCTCATTTAAACTTAGAACTCCACTCAATGTTCCAAAAACCTGGCGAAAGCCTCACAGATTACTTACACAGAGTAGATTTATGTCGTAGTAAAATAATCGAAAAATTGAACACAGAGATTAATGACAACACACTGATAGGCCGTGTAGCAAGTGCCGAGGAAACCGCATTGAACGTTTTTATCAACGGACTCTCTACGGAAATTGGTACGATGCTGCGGACGAGAGGTTTTGAAAATCTCAACGATGCAGGACGATTTGCAATGCAAGAAGACAAAATCAGGTCTATGAATACCGCTAGACAAGCTTTATTTAAAGCCACAAACTCATATAGCAACACTAGAGTCAATCAACGAATTAACAATACAACGTCCCCCAATTTCCGCATCAGTTCTACTGCTCAACCGCGTCCCTCTATCTCAAATACAAAAATTTGCAGCTATTGTAAAAACAGGGCAAAAACAAAAGGGCTTATAATAATAACATACGCAATAATCAATTGCCTCTTTCAACACACAGCAATTCACCAAGTCCCTCAACACGTATAAATATGCAACGTGCTTTACCAGCTCCGTCTCCACGTGTTAATTATTTAAACTCCCAAGCGACCAACGAGATGAGCAGCTCTTTGGAAATCGCTTCAACCCCCTGCTCAATGACCCAGACACCGACATCAATCCAAGAGTTCGAAAACCTCCAAATCGAATAATAAATCAAACTTATTCATATCGAAGTGAAACAGAGTCAAATCAAATTCGCAGCTCATGCAAACTAGTCCATCGGGGACACACAATTGCTGCCACTAACCAAGCTAATACGTCACCAGTCTATCGGAGACAATTGAAAGACGCTATTACACAAACGGACTCTGAAATCGTTCAAAATCCTTCTAAATCTTTTAATACTATATCATCGCCAATCAAATCACAATCGGTAACTCACGAACAGGGTAGCCAGCCCCAAACTCTCAGTACCGATACTACAAGTTCAAAATCTTCCAATTCTACCAAATCTACTATTTTTTCCAAATCTGACGAATTTAAAAACCTTACAAAATCTGCCACAAAACTTACAAATTCCACTAAATCTGCCATTCCTGCTAAGCTCCGTAAACCTTCTAAAAAGAATAAATCCATGTTAAAAATTAAAACTAACACTGAGTCATTAATACCTAAAGGTAATAATTGTAACACAGAAACGAATATCCAATCTTATGCTATTTCATCTCTTAACGATGTCCCTCCTGAAAATCTACTTCATTGTACATTCCAAGTCGAAAACGATCCTGTTACTCTTCTCATAGATACTGGAGCAGGAATCTCTGTCATAAGAAAAGATAAAATAGGTACTGCTCAAATAAATGATTCCAATATAGTATCAATTATAGGCATTTCAAGCACTCAAACGTCAACCAAAAGCTTCGGCTCCACAGAAATATCTCTAGATAACTTTCCTAAATTCAAATTCCATGTAGCTAATCTTAATATAAAAGCAGACGGTATTCTTGGTAATGACTTTATGACTAAATTTAATGTAAGTATCTACATAAAAACAAAGACAATGCGCACTCACGATAAAACTTACAAACTTCATTATCTTAACGATTCCATTCCCGACCAACAATTTCTTGCTAATCGATCCGAAACGGTCATTAGATGTAAAACTAACAATATTAATACAGGCACAGCATTAGTCGATAAACAAATATTAGATAACGATGTTGTTATTCCCAGCGCATTAGTCAACGTCGTTAACAACTTATTCAATTTCACTTGTGTAAATATTTCCAAAACTGACAAATTAATCCCTACTCCTCTCATTAACGTACACCCTTATGACCAGATACAAACTCAAACAAATCATAAACACAACAATCAAATAACTATTAATAATCTTAACACAACAGATAAACAGAACAAAGTAACTCGATTAATAAGAAGAGAACATTTAAACCACGAAGAATCAGAGTCGTTAGATAGAATTATTTCCGAATACTCTGACATATTTTTCATTGAAGGTGATTCACTTACTTTTAGCAATCATACAAAACATCAAATCCCTACCACATCAAACACTCCAATACACACTAAGACATATAGATTCCCACAAGTCCATGAAAATTAAGTCAAAACCCAAGTCCAAAAAATGCTAGATCAAGACATTATTCAACCCAGCACTTCTCCCTGGAGCAGCCCTATCTGGGTTGTGCCCAAGAAACTAGACGCTTCCGGCAAACAAAAGTGGCGTTTAGTTATAGACTACCGAAAACTAAATGACGTCACTATAGGGGACAGTTATCCCCTTCCAAACATTACCGATATTTTAGACAAGTTAGGACATTCTCAATACTTTACCACTCTAGACCTTGCCTCTGGATTTCACCAATTAGAAGTGGAACCAGAAGATATACCTAATACAGCATTCAACACACGTTACGGACACTACGAGTATAAAAGAATGCCTTTTGGTTTAAAGAACGCACCTGCTACATTTCAACGTGTAATGGATTCTGTACTCTCAGGCTTACAAGGCGAAAGATGTTTTGTGTATTTAGATGATATTGTTGTATTTGCATCCAGTTTACAAGAACACGAACAAAAACTTCGTGAAGTATTTTCAAGGCTACAGAAATATGAACTAAAGGTCCAGCCTGATAAATGTGAATTTTTAAGACGCGAAGTAGCACATCTAGGCCATATAATATCGAATGAAGGCGTCAAACCTAACCCAGACAAAATTCAAGCCGTTAAACACTTTCCAACCCCACAGTGTTGCAAAGACATAAAAGCTTTTCTAGGACTCACAGGCTATTACCGTCGATTCATTTCTAACTTTAGCAAAATCACTAAACCCCTTACTAGTTTACTTAAAAAGGACGTTCCTTTCGTTTGGGGCGAAACCCAAGAAAAAGCTTTTCAAGAATGTAAACAACTTCTTACCAGTCCACCCATTCTACAATATCCGGATTTCACAAAAGAATTCATTCTAACAACTGACGTTTCCATACACGCTATTGGTGCAGTATTATCTCAGGGACAGATTGGCAAAGACCTACCAATTGCATATGCATCTCGAACTCTTAATAAAGCGGAATCAAATTATTCCACAATAGAACGCGAACTCCTAGCTATAGTTTGGGCTGTAAAACATTTTAGACCTTACCTATTTGGTAGAAAGTTTAAGATCGTTACAGACCATAAACCTCTTACATGGCTATTTTCCATAAAAGACCCAGGTAGCCGTCTTGTTAGATGGAGACTAAAGCTGGAAGAATTTGACTACGAAGTAATTTATAAAGCAGGCAAATATAACACCAATGCCGATGCATTATCTCAACCCCCTATTTTTAATACCAATGCCGCAAATCCCCCACTTTACGCTGATATGTCGAAACCTTCTCCAGACCCGTCAGACAATTATCTTCAAATAAATTATGAATACTTTGCTGAAAACTCCAATCATAGCTTTGACTCTTCATATCTTTATATTTCACCCGATAACCTTTTAGATGAACGACACAAAGATATATTCCTTCCCGTTTCTTGTGAGCCCTCAGACAAAAACGACATCTTCAACCAAGCTATTTCCATGTGTTCCCAAGTGGGACCTTACTTAGAAAAACCCAAATCACTTTATGACTGTGATTTGTTAATCTCAAATAACAATCAGAACTTAATATTAGGATGTACAAGACCAACGCACTTCGACCCGTGGGACTCTGAAAGCTATTTCAAAACACTCCTTAGTTGTCTACAAAATCACGATCTCAAATCACTATATATTCCAGATCTCAAAAATGATATTACCTGTAAATTAAAAGGCAACGAACAACTACACATCACTGCATATTTAGCCGACGCCTATAAATGTAACATTACTATTTGTGAAAACAAAATTAAATATCCAAATCCTGAAGACATACCTGAAATTCTTAAAACCTACACGATGAACCGCTATCAGGACATAAAGGAATTGTAGAAACAATACGTAAAATCCGATCGGAATATTTTTGGAAAGGCATGACTGATACTATAAAAGATTATGTTAATAACTGTAGAATATGTCAACAAAATAAAATTCAGCGAAAAACCTTCAAAGCTCCAATGGTTATAACCAGTCAAGCATCAGAGCCATTTGAACGCGTTACTATGGACTTAGTATCGTACTCTGATATTACAGGGGACTGTAATAAATACATTTTAACATTGCAAGATGACCTAACTAGATTCGTACAAGCATATGCTATTCCTGATAAACAAGCTATTACTATCGCTAAATCCCTTCTTATTTTCTGTCAACACTATGGTATTCCTAAACGATTTCATTCCGATCAAGGCGGTGAATTCGTAAATAACATCCTGAAACAACTTATCAAACTATTAGGCTCTCATCACACATTTAGCACAGCTTATCATCCACAGACCAACGGTTCCCTAGAACGATTTCATGCAGTATTAAGAGACCATATTCGAATGTACACTACAAGGAACTCATATAACTGGGATCATATTGTACCATTAGCTGTAATGTGTCATAATACATCTCTTGACCAGTCCACAGGTTTCACACCTCACGAATTACTATTCGGATTTAAACCACGATTACTTTACACTTTCAAGGAATCAAAGGAGTATACAACTAACGACTACCTCAATGATCTTAACGAAAGACTTAAAATTTCTCATGGTATAGCACAGCGTAATATTAGTAATATGAAAGAAAAAGGTAAAGCTCGCTATGATAGTCATATTAAAAACATAGCCGACTTTCAGTTAGGCGATAAGGTTATGCTTAAGATTCCAAACCCAAATAACTTGGATAGCAAATGGGAAGGACCTTACGATGTAATAAGAAAAGGCTTTAACGAAAATTATATTATTAGAAAATCAAGGAGAAACCAATTAGTTCATGGTAATGGGCTAAGGCCTGTTCAAGATTTAAATAAAAATGAAAACCTAACATCTTTTCAGGCTACCTCATCCGGAGATGGCAAATCCCATTCCTCCTAGTTCCAGTTTATTGCATGAACCATTTTATTTGATTAATAAGTTTAATGATTTAATGAATAACCTTATTTTAGTTTTATTATTTGCTCTATTTTTAAATTAATTATTTACTTTCTATTTTACAAATTATACATATTAACTAAATCATTATACAAAACTATTTTCAAAAAACAAAGCGAGATTAATACAACCTAACGTTTTGTCTATTCCAGGTACTCCACAATGACAAACGTTGCTGGAAGTACAATAACTATAGATAAAATCTAAGTCTAAGTCTGGCTTTTACTACCAACCCCTAGGAGACGTCTTAATAACCGAGAACTCCTGGAAACTAGTTGTTTACCGAAATCTAGACCCACTATTTTTATCACGAGAATCGTTGAAACGATTAATCATAAATTACGAAACCCTTATTAATAGTTACAAATATTCAACACCTAGCGTTTATATGACAAACTCTTTTATAAAAGTTAATTTAGACAAAATAGATACTAGATTAAGCGAACTAAGCTATTACACAAATAACCATCGTGTCAAGCGGGAACTTTTAGATGGACTAAGCACCATTTTAAAATGGCTTATAGGAACTCCAGATGCAAAAGATGCGAAATTCTACAATCAATGTATTGAGTCGTTAGAAAAGCAACAAATAGATCAAAACCAAATTCTAAATCAACAACTCCAAATAGTATCGTCTACTATTTCTAATTTTAACGAGACAATATTAAAAATTTCCTATGACGAATATTCTATTAATGATAGTCTTGAAAAACTCTCCTCTTATCTAAATAAAACAGACAAGATTATTTTCGATCTACAAGCATCGGAACAAATTTCTTCTATTTCGATTCAAATCCTAGAATCAGTCCCAACCCCTACAAAAATCTTGTTTATTAAATCGGGAGCGATCCACCCCTCTATAATATCAACAGTACGCATATACAAAGAATTACTAGCTACGAATAATATCAGAATGAATAACAATCTCGTTTTACCAATTACTATGGACAACATACATAATATTCTAGAATCTACAACATTGACATCATACATTTATATGAATAAATTAGTATATGTA
>DWNE01008325.1:0-11601 GCA_018249875.1 Cecropterus toxeus | reverse complement strand
CCTTTAAGCTTTTTGATAAGCGTGTTATCTATATTTACATTCACGTTATCTGTTTAGCATTTCATTGTAAATAAGTATATCAAATGTAATTCCACAACATAGGTAATAATGGTGAATATATGATGACCCTAGAACTTTTACTGATAACGAAACTGATGATACTTATGCGGCCTTGAATTTAAGAGTAAACGGAACGTAATTAAACGAACCGTAGGTAATATTAAAAAACATTTAAAACTAGTACTAACATTGTTAAAAACATTAAAACAAAAAAACTGACTGCTTAAAACGAAATTTTGGTTCATAATGATATTTTTGTTTTTTACTTTAACACTTAAATTGTCATTTTTGTCAAAATAGTCAAGTAAAAGTATTATGATATATTTTTAGATTGGTCTGTTTACTATCTTTCATTTGCTATCCATATTTTTGTAATAGTAAAAAAAATGTCCCTGCTCCCTTTTTCGTCTACTTCCAGGCGCCATTTTGAAAAAATATATAGCCTATGTCACTGTGCAAACTAATGATATGTCATACGGGCTGTCGCGCGTGCCAAAGAAATGGACATATATACATAAAAGACAATCATACATACATACATACGCTCAAAAACATTACTGTCCTTCTAACGCAGTCAGGTAAAAATCCCGTGTATTTTTTTTGCATGTAGACAAGTGGCCTACTTGACGGTGGTCTACGGTGGTAGGTTGAGCAGGTGGTAGAATCCGACGTGATTTTTAAATGTAGTCGTAAGATGTGTTTTACGACGTGTATGTCCTAAGACGTTTCTACTTATTACCTGTGGCCAACCTAAAGTGAGACTTTAATCTTATCTGTGAGTTAAAGATTACAGATGGATATGCTGCGAATACGCAGCGAACTATTTCAAGAGGTTAAGATGATTATATATTTTTTTTAGTGACTATGTATGTATATTAGGTTCCATCTGTTTATTATTTGCACTCTTCTCAATGGTGTTATACCAAGTCCTACCAGTTTCAAGGCAAGGCGAGGTGAGATGTTGCTAACGTAACTTGATAGTTTGGCGCGATTTCTCTCAGTTGATTTTTTAACATTAATAATAATAATAAACATTTTTTTTATAACGCTTTCTACACTCATAGCCCCACAGTACGATGTTCTCCTGTGTCGTGGGTGCCATGGACATATAAAGACGAATACACAAACATCCAGACTCAGAACAGAAATCTAAAATCATCATTCACATTTTTATCCGGCCGGGGATCGAACCCCAGTCCCGCGTGACAGACCGGTACGGTGACCAAATAAAATATGAAGCTAACTGCTCTACATTGGTAGATCCAGAAGAATGTAGGTAGGCGGGTATAATTTGAGAGGGGGAGGATTAAGCTCTGACTTCTGGCTCAACCCTCCCTCCCCCCAACTCTAAAAGAATGTTAGTCCAAATCTCGGGCTAACCTTTTGTATACAAATATAGTTTTGGCCTCCATATCTTCCGAAACATTGGACCATATTTGGTTTTATAGTGTCAAGAAGGAAGAGATGAGTCTTTTCTCTTCCGCGGTTACTTCATAAATTAAACGGATGATAATAACTTTTTACAATTCAAGAACTTTAACATACCATGCATTTTCATCATTCCATATACTTAAATATGAAGGATGTAGGAAGATACGAGTCATTCCGCGACCGGTATTATTTATGTACAAAAATTCATAACATTTCAATTCAACCCCGCTGGAATCCTAACAACGCAATGAAATAATCTGACGGGGCTTCAAATATTCGTAAAAAAATTAAAAACAAAGTGCAAGCATCTTTTGAGTGGTTCTCTTTTTTGACAGAACAAATACGTACTCACACGCTCGCCATTCACGTGAATCGAATGCGTTGTTCAAAACGCGCACGTGTGTTCTGTAGGGTGTGTATGAAAGGGCCATAACAAAATGGCCTACACGACTACACCTCTAGAACCGGTTCAAGGCTGGAGGGCCCGAGTGCCGTCCCTCCGTGAGACTAGTGAATACGACATAAAGAAACTATAATAGCGCAACGTGTGACCCAATTTTGTTCCTTGCGTGCCTCACTGCCAGGTGATAGTTGCATTTCATTACGAGGGGAGCTCAACACGTGTATCGAAAAACCAGCGGAATTATATCCCGACAAATCCGACGTTACGTCCCGATAACACCCATTCTGGATCCCCAAAACTGTATTACCGAGCGCTAAGGTGTAATCGGACGAACGCGACCAGAATGGATAAGCTTGTGAAGGAACTGCGTCTCAACTCTTTCAAGACTCAGTATTATTGCGAGGCTTTTGTTTGTAGTCCGCACATCTGTGTGACCTCTGAATAGCCATTGAAAACTAATAAATTAAGGCGTGTAGTTTTCGAGAATACGGAGTTGTGATAAAAATTGAAAAGAATTTGTCTTTGTTCGCGTACTCAATCTTGAATTGTCCAGTTCCTATTATTTCATGTGCTTACATGATCTGAACCCAACGCTTGAATATTTCATAAGGCAAAATGAATAGCTATTCAAGTTATGTAATACTGAACAGGAAAAATCCGCATGTTTGCCAAATTGTAAACATAGTTTTTGATTGTAAAAGTTTGAGATTAGTTATACTTGAAGTGTACATTTTATCTTGTATGAAAAAAGTTATTTTAACGAGGACCATTATTTTAGTCCACCTACTTAGTACCTGGTCACAATAATGAAAATTTAATTACAATTTGACCCCTCTATAAATAAGATAAATGCATGAAATTAATTAAAATATTCAGTCATATTTTTACAGCTTACCTTTTTCCACGTATCAAACAAGCGTGGAACTCTACTGGCTAAAATAATAAAGACTCATCGTAAAATTTTGACATAATTAGTGCCACTAAATTATCGTTGTAAATGCAACATCGTAGCCGTAATTACGACATAAACCCTTTATGCTATGGAAGCAAAAACGCCATGACTCGTAAGTAACATAAGGCCTCTTTAGCGGATGCGGCTGGCGTATAAATATTGCATAGTTACTTGTTAGTGGTCAGTACTTAGCGTCGTTTGCACATAATGAGTGGTTCTGTACTCTCACTGCAGGAATATTTCTACACGCTTTACCAATGTGACAGGAATATTTTTATAATATGCGTTGCTATTGTGCCAATATGGTGCCTTAAAATGATGGCATTTGGCGCACCATTGTGGTTGAACGCAATGCCAGTCATCGTACTAGAATTATATTATTTTAATGCATTGTGCTTCTTTATTACGTGTATACGATATAAAGCACATAATATTTCTATGTTTAAACATATACCACTTTGTAAGACTTTTAAAGTCATGAAATTCGCATATATAGGTAGTTACGTTCAAGAAAAAAAATTATACTTATATTATACTCATATTTTTAACTTGTTTTAAGTTTCCTTACCGTATTTTTAAACAACATATTACATATAAGATACGATATTTGATACCAAACGTAATAAATATGATGTTTACAATAAAGCTATTCATCAGACGGATTAATCTCGATGCTCTTGTAATAGAACATTTCCATAAAAAAACAAAGAGGTCGTTTGTTTTCCGAAACACATTCCCTCCTCTAATAGGTATGAGATATCTGATAATATACGTCGCTGTAAAAACGTACAAAAACATATTGTGAAATTAAATATAGTCCGTGTTTTGATAAATAACACCCAGTGACATGTACGTACTTTAGGATAAATTGCAGTCTCATTATTATTTATTCACTAGTTAGACTACAAACAACGTTAGGACAGTCACAATACTTGTTTATTATCATATATAGTTTTGTCCTTGGCAAATTTTATGTATATATTTTTCCACGTTAATTAAATAAAGGAGTCCCCATTTCTTTGGTAAACTCTTTGTTCACATCGCTTTGTTCGGCCCGAACACATCAATATCACAATTTCTGTGTATATAAGTTCCATACCTATATCTTTTGCCTTAAAATCATGCCTTCGAGTAAAGGTTTCAATGAAGATAAAAATAATGTCAATTAGGATCATGAGCATAGAAACGCTTTAAACGCTACACAATATGTATCTCTTGTAGTGTTAAAACAAAGAAAAGTCTTTACTTAAGTCTAATTAAAATACTCAAACTGTTTTTATGTAACAAGGAACACAACTACATTTTACGAAAGACTTTACACTAAATTACTCTTAGAAACGGCATGCGTAAAACTTAAAACAAAAGCTTCCCACGAAGTTCCATTACGGACCCTTAAAAGCTCGCTTGACCCACATCTAAGGAATAATTGAGGAATAAATTGTTTAATTATTACTTTTATAGGTCACTGCATAATGTTAGCAGGTGCATCCAACCGTACACCTGCTTGGGGCTGTTCAAGGTTGCATGGTTGTATTTTTTTCGCTTATTTTTGAACTGCACGCAAGCGCCGTAGACTAGTTTTAATTGCGCATTCTGCGAGAATGTTGTTTGTGTTCGATATCCGAGCGTTTTTATTTTATTTTTTTAGCGTTTTGTATTTCCTATTTCCTTGATAGAATTTGATAAGTAATTGGCACCTAGTTCTAGAAATAGGCACGTGAAGCGACGTTTGAACTTAAAAACAAGGAATTATTTTGCTAACTTTTTTCATAAAATGGTACATGCATTAAAAGTTAGCTAAATGTTGAGTGTAATAAATATTTAACAATGTGTTTAAAACAAAGAGCTTACGTGCAACTTAGGGTTTAAGTAGATCGTAAGGTCGTGTTTGACACATACGACAATGAAACAAAAAGTAAATATTATTCAGAACGGGTACTCAAATAAATAATTTAAATATTCAATGAATAAAAAAAGAGACAAATATTTCACAATTTTTTTGTTCTTGTTGTTACTGCTGCAAAATTATTTGAAACTTAATATAGTTTTATAATTAGTAGGTAGTGATTGCAAGTGTAAAGTTTTAGAACACATCAATATAGGTATATCCGTTGAAAGTTATATGTTGTAGAAACTGTAGATTTTTTATAACATTGAAGTATCAAATGGTAACTGGTTACTGCCACCCATGGATATCTGAAAGCAATTTTATATAAAACAGCAGTTCTATCTGAAGATGCGTTGTGTTCCCGAGGACTAAGATAGTAGTCTCACATATAAGGGGTTACCTCGCATAGTTAGGGGACATTATTTCTATGTATAATTGTGCCAAAAAATGCAGTGTTAGGAAGTGTTGCATTCTGGACTGAAGAATGTGATAAGGGAGACACGAGTACTCATTAGAAGCATTCAAACTTAGTCCACAGTGATAGCAAGGCATTTATAACTAACTGGTTGATAACAAATGTCATTGGGCGGCAGTATACACTTAGGTATTATTAGATAGAGTGCATACTTGTTCGTTGCTTCAATGTTATAAAAATGTATATTGATAGATACCTATATCTAGGTTCCGTTTTTCTCAGCAGGTACATCGAAGATAAACTCAATTTACTCTCCAGTGTCCATTAATGTTATATACTTTCTCGGTTAGTAGTTTATAGAACGTAAACTACCTAATTCATTAGCATGCATAAACTAATAGCCGACAAATGTAAGAGGTACCGCGATCGTTACAAAATTCATATAATTACACAGGCGACAAGCGGCTACTTTCCATTCCAATATAATTTCTCTGACCGGTACCCGTTTAAGCATCGAGTAACAACACGAATATAGAAATACACGAATATATAATTATGGTGGCTATAGGCATCCTGTGGAACCGGTAGACCTTGATCTCACAAAGGGACCCTCGTCGATCTGCCGGCGGGCTAACCTTGGGTTATTTTTAAACCACGCTGGCTGCATTCGAATCCCGTCAGGCGACTCCTTCCGACTGTTACATAATGCGAAATTATAGTTTGCATTTTTTTGCTCCTCATCTCCGTGAAAAGCGTGTGGCCCTGTCATTTCGGTTTTATGGCCTTTGTTTTGGCTCGCACATATTTTATTTCTTTTCGCCGAATCGTAAAAGGAAGAGGCAATGAAGGGTTAGTCGTTTTTGTATAGTGTAGTGGATTATTTATGGTGCGGAATAATGGCCGCTCAAGCCTGCCGTATTGGGGACAGCTGCGAATTTTCCAAATTCTCGATTTGATTCCGTATATTTTTGCCTTACACTATTTTCACACGTGTCCGTCACCGTTCGATTCACAACATAACAAGCTTTTCTTCCCGACCACATTATTCCTTTGTGCGCTTGTACCACGTTAACTCGATGCTATTATCACGGTAGCTTGCATATATCCCCCTTTTATTGTGTTGTTTGTGCATTGAAAGAAATTGGAAACCTTATAAAAAGACACTTTGAAAATACCTGAAACCCGTTTAACTTGTTTGGGACAGAGGTAGTCAGCTTGTTTACTATTTTGTGCGAAAACGAGAATATTTTTGTTTTATTTATATACAAATGGACGATACATTCCACAGTTTAGAGGTTGAAGATAAGTTATCAGATTAAAAAATGAATATTATAAGCACAGCAACCGCCGTCTTTATTAACCTTTTACTGTAACCTGCTAAAAAGCAATTTATGTTGTCTAATCATATTTAATTTATGCACTCCACTAGAAGTGAATCCAAATGGATTAGATAAAGGAGGTAAATGAAACTAGGTAACAACTTATTTCTTTTAGTACGCTTAATATTATCGCACGATCATTTAATAAAAAAGCTTAAAAACAAGATGTATTGCTTTTTATCCTGTTTATTTAATTAATTACATGTAAATTTGTTTGAAAGTGCATTTTAACTCCGTAGAAATTGCTATTTAAATTGCCTGGACGGACGCCAAGCGTTCACTACATTCTAAATATATATATTTTGTCCATTTTGTATTTGAATGTATTTTAATATAGCAAAGGTTTTGTCTAAGTAATTACGATAATAGATGGATGGATTTAAGAGATTCAACTCATTTTACATTACACCGTATTAGAGTCAACGAGATGAAGAGATGAAATATAATGTAGATGAGAAGACGAAATGTCTTTTTGCAACTCTTAAATATGCATACGAGTATGTATAAAAAAATATAATATTTACTTGAAGCTAACAGCTTAATTTAGATAACCAACAGTTTCTTAGTAGTATGTATGTTCCTTTTATCTTGCATATAATGAGTGTTCCTACGGATCTAAAGCCGTGATAGTCTAATGATTGAAATTTGGCTGCTCAATCGAATGCCCGAGGTTCTTATACTTATACTTCAAAGTTCTTTAAGGTGTGCGAAGTCTACTGATTCGCATAAGGCCAGCGCGGTAGACTATGGCTGAAACACTCGTTCTGAGTGAGACCTGTTCCCAGCAGTGGGACGATTATGGGTTCACAATATGGGAAAATAAACTACTTTAATAGCAGTTTTATATACACTCGAAACATCAAGGCATCAAGACGAAAACAAAGCAAATAAGAGTTCCGCTAAATTGCTACCACTATAATTAATACTGCCCCATTTCATCAAACCATAGCTATGCTTTGAATTCCAGCTATGTTCCCATATCGAGTTTGAATCGATAAAACGTGGAATGTTTTTCTAAGAGGCACGTTTCTCGGAACATTCGTTTTGTTACTGCTCAAATTTCAACGCCCTCTTGCATAACTGTAAAACTAAACAAAACATATATTGTGCTCTGGAATAAGCCTGGCCTTATTTTCTTTCACGGAAATCAATTTGACAGCTTAATTATTAAAAAGACGGAATTTAAAAAAACGCTTTCTACACTTATAGCCCATACTAGGATTTTCTCCTGTGTCGTGGGTGTCATGGACACACAAAGACGTATACACAAACACCCAGACCGAGAACAGAAATCTAAACTCATCATTCAGATGTCTGGCCGGGGATCGAACCCGGGACCCACAGCGCGTTAGATCGGTATGGTAACCGCTCGGCCACGCGGGTCGGGTATTACCTGATATTTTCTCATCTTACAAATATAAATGAATGTGCATCCACTTATACGTTTACTCTATCAAGCCAGAACAGCTAAACAAATCTTGATGTAGTTTTGTAAAGGATTATAGCCTGAAATAGCACATACGCTTTTTTATCCCAGAATGAAACGGATCTAATGGTATAACATAACAAAAATTGTATCGTACAGGAATCGTATTTTTAAAAGGTATTTCGTTGATTTTCGTAAAATAATGTTTTAGTGAAATATTTAAATAGACTTCCATTTTTAAACATCACATAAAAAAACCTTTATTTTGTGTTGGGAAAACACTAACAGCTGTATATGCGTTGACGAATGTTTTTTGCTCCTTTACATACAACTACAACTTGTATTTGAATGAAATTTTGCAATAATATATCATATAAATAAGGACAACTTATAAACGATTTATTAAGATACTAGCTACCGCCTGCGTTTTCGTCCGCGGAGGTTACAATACAAAATACTGTAATACAAACATTGAAATTAAATTGAATAAAAGAAACAATGAAGTACTTAATCAGTAGCATTCCATTTTAGTAGCAAGTAAAGTATAAAAATGACTTCGCACCTTTGAAAATTTTGGTATAAGACAAAAACTTTTTATAACAATTACTAGTACAAATAGAGCAAATGAGGGTAATGAAATCAATCATCAATCATAAAATCAATACCTCGATGGATGTAGCGAAACGATTTCAATATATTTTATGGATCTCTACTAAGTGACTAAAAAATGCAATCCTTGTAATTTTGTCTATACATCTACATGTCTGGTCTCTGGTCTAAAATGACTATTTTAATCGCAGAATTTGACTACGAAACCCTTTGCAACGTGCAGAAAACGCGTAGCCAAGTGCTAGTTTACATTATTTAATACATAAAACTGTAGTAGAATTACGTACTGGTATTACTACTTACAAGTACCTATACGTGCATACATTTATTTAACAGAGCTAACCCATTATTGTCCCACTGCTGAGCACGGGTCTTTTCTAAGAATGAGAGAGTTGTAAGCCATAGTCAAACGCGCTGGCCAAGTGCGAATTAGTAGACTTCACACACCTTTGAGAAATCTTTTTTTTTAGAGAACTCTCAGATGTACAGGTTTCCTCACAATGTTTCCTTTACCGTAAAGCAGAAACGATTCATTTATAATACGCACATAATTTTAGAACAATCGGTGGTGCGTGCCTGGAATTCGAACCTCGGACCCTCGAATGAGAGGCCGAGTTTCAACCATTAGGTTATCACTGCTCACACATGAGTTACATAACTTACTTTAAATGAACAAGTTTTGAGGCCGAAATAGGTAAATTTAATTGACAATTAGAAAACAAGGCTGATTTAAATAGCTTTACATATTATGTTTCAATCTATAACGTATTCAAAGTTTAAACTCAATTTTGTCGTAACGTAGCAGAAGCAATTTGTCCAAGCGATTGATTACTGCAATAGATATGGCAATAAAGTTGTCAAAATTATAGGCTTGATGCCTTACAGCACCGCAATCACGATCATACGATAACAGTAAGAAAGTTTTATACAATATATTTATATATGACTATATATCTGTTGTCGTGTTACTAGAACTCTATGTTGGACAGCATTCGATCGAAAATTGAAAACATTTTGTGTCGTCGTCAAATGCAAAAAGATTCTATACTTTAATGAAAGTGGCAGGTGCATGCAAAACAGATGTTTTGATTTAGTTGTCCCGAAAAGGTGTTTCGCGAAGATTGAAGGGCCGAAAATCAATGATAAGTAACACGACAAAAAATGATTGAAGAGGCAGTTGGTTCTGAAGATTGAAATATTTTTAATTATAACATTAACATATTTTCCCAGTTATATACCTACAAATCAAGTAACTTATTCATAAACGCGTTCACGAATATTCACGAATATCGTACTCGCCAGATACGATACTAGTGTTTGGCAAATGTATTTGCCAATCAAAAAAGAAAGATAACGTTAATAGAATTCGCGTACACGAATACTAGACATAGTAAATTAGCGGACGCATAGGTATTTGCGAATGTAAAATATATATTCGTAAAATGTTAGAATTGTGGCTCAATCGTGGTATTATCTTCAACAGATTTCATTACTAGCTTGTATGAGAGTAGCAAATTTATATGGCACTGGGTTTTATCTGAAGCCGACCATGAACGCGTTTCTAGTCTCGGGAACTAAGATGGTCGCCTCACGCTAGAAATAGGTGTAACGGTGGTAGGTACCTCCCCGGTCGAACTATACTGGTACTACCATCTGAAACATGCACGTACAAAGATTATGTATTTGCCTTATGTCAAGTGAAAACTTATTTATTACGTTTACAATACATTTAATTGTTACGTTTAAAGCGATAAAAACAACAAATAAAACACAATGACACAACTCTTTAAATTTAAACACAACAAACATTCAATGTAAATACACTGCGTTGTAGTTTTTATCTGCGCAAATAGAAACCCTTTAAAATTTGACAGGTGTTAAAATGCGTAATAGAATTTGTTCACAATAACTCGCTAGGGACTATAAAAAGGACCTGCGTATAAACAAGTCATGGTTTTACGCAGTAATAATAAGTATTTTTATTATTAAATTTTATTATTAAGCCTTAATGTTTGCGACTTATTATTAAATCGTCATCGCTGATGACGATACACCAATTGCTGGGCACGGGTCTCCTTGGATTCTCCAAGGTTTTTGGGCCATAGTCAACAACGCTTGCTAAGTGTTGACTGGGAGAGAATCTCAAGAACTTTTTAAGTACTCTGCGTCGTGTATGCTTTTTACCCGACTGCGACAGAGGGAGGGTAATGTTTTTCGAGCGTATGTATGTATAACTGTATTTTTGTATGTACATATGTCCATTTTTTTTTGGATGCGCTACAGCCCAAATGACTTGACATATCGTTAGAATCGTCTTAGATTGCAGAGTGACATACGCTGTATGTATATTTTATAAAAATGACACTTGAAATTGACGTAAAAAAAGGTAACGTAAAATTAAGCCATCGTATAATAGGCAAAAGTACAGTCATCGTTGGTACAATAGGATGTGAAAAGTGTTTCGGCCGTCTGAAAATGTATTTACTTATGAACACTAACGCCGCATATACCCAGACAGTGTTATCAGCTCTAGTAAAAAGTGATTGCCTTACGCTTCTGTAATACTTACAACTTTATTGATACTGTCATCTTACAAGACTGACAAAAACCAGCGAAAAATCTTTGCACTCAATAAGTGCTTAAAGAAATTTTGCAATACGTAGGCAATAACTATTGTAAGCGATTATCAAAGTATCGAATTTATTACACGCAATACATAATTATGTGAACAATTACAGTACGCCCCGTTTATATCATCTCTTATGTGTAAACCATTAAAAATATATCAATGTAAACATTAAAAAAAATATTTACCTTTTTGCTTGTTATTTTAAATCTGTACTTTTATACTAATATTATAAAGCAGTAGAGTTTGTTTGGTTGAACGCGCTAATCTCAGTAACTACTTGTTCGAATTGAAAAAATATGTGATGAATAGTAAATTTATCGTGGAAGGCTTTAGGCTATACCTATAAACATCACGCCATGTTTGTTTGTTTTTTATTAGATTGTTCTCTAATAAACGCGGATAAAACTGC
>DWNE01008324.1:0-11601 GCA_018249875.1 Cecropterus toxeus | reverse complement strand
GGAACAGACAGACAGACAGACAGACTAAAAATTTTTAAATTGGTTTTTTGTTATTAATATCATGTATATATTTATATTCATTTGGTAAAAAAAAAAATATTTTGATATTACAAACAGACAGTTCAATTTTATTTATATGTATAGAGTATAGATGTATAGATAACTATGAATCTGACATGCGCATGACTGTATTTTTTTACGGATGAAACGCGACACGAAATTGTGGGACCTTTTTAGGGTTCCGTAGCCAAATGGCAAAAATCGGAACCCTAATACGATCGTTTCGTCACGTTTGTCTGTCCGTCCGTCTGTCCGTATGTCGCAGCCACTTTATTCGAAAACTATTAAGACTACAGACTTGTAACTTAATAAGTAAGTGTATTTTGGAAACCGTTTTCCAAATTATGTACAATAATAAAAAAATATGAACTCTTGAAACTAAGAGTGTGAAAAATCTGAATAAAACATAAATTATGTTGTAGATGTTACGAAAATCTTTCACCGAAAACTGGTTCAGACAAGATACGGTTGACAGTTATTAGATATAGAACTTTTTCAAAATCCGCATAAAGAAACTTTGCAATTCATACAAACTCTATAAAAAAAATAAACTTATGTTGGTAGTTGGTAAACTGTTCAACTTTATTTATTATTTTTATTTACAACAATGCCATATTTTTTCTTCAAGATTTGTGATAATGCTACGGAACCCTTCGGATGCGAATCCGACTCGAATTTGGCCGTTTTTTTTCATTCTTTTTTTAGGCACCTCCTTACGCACCAAACTGAAACCATAAAGCCCTCAATGCCGTTATGCGAACTGATTTCACACAGTTGTGCTGAATTAATTATTTGTACATTTTAATACGGCAATAAGTCTTGGGTCCCTTTTTATTTCGAATAATCTTGCTCGTTTTGCATTAAACATTCTTAGTAGCTAATAAAAGGAATGATAGCTCCTCGTTTCAAACATAAAATTACCAAAAAAATATGTTTTATCTAATGATCAATAATTTGATCATTAGATAAAACACAATCTATAAAGTATATTATAAAGTAGTAGAATTTGTTTGGTTGAACGCGTTAATCTCAGGAATTGGTTTTTGGATTAAAAAAATATTTTTGTGTTGAATAGTAAATTTATCGTCGAAGGTTTTAGGCTATATAGCATCACGCTATGTTTGATTGTTTTTAAAAGATTCTTCTCTAATAAACGCGGGTGAAACTGCGGGTGAAAATGTGGATGTCTTGATCAATATTAATCTTTTTTAGAAGGATCAACAACTATATAGAGATAGTTTTAATGTTCCATGCCAAAAGGCAATAAAACCCAATTGATCTAATCGAAATAATGTATATTTTACATATCTCAAAAAATCAATTAAATTTAATTTTAACAATTTTGTTTAGCCTATGATTACAAAAATAAATGTCCTTACATTACATTAACAACGATTCATTACTTACATGGTTTTTACCTTATATTATATTGAATATTCGTACAATTTATTTTCACTAAAGATTATTTACAATGAATACATTCGTAATGTGGAAATTGGAAGACTTAAGAATACAGTGGCTCTATATATAATTTAATGATTAATCCTATATTATGTCATGTTTGGATATAGCTACCATTGAATACATGACTTTTATAAAAATAATCAGAAAAAATATTTATTTATCTTAATGTAATGAAAAATACAAATGATCATAATTTTCGGACGTATTAGTTATATAGTTTTAATAGCACACAATTCTTTTCTAAGCATCAATTCATTTGAGCACCACATTTATAACACAACTCCTATACAAGACAAACATAACACAATAAACAAACAGATAAATTTATCACAATTTATTAATTTTACATTATGGGCAATTTAATCGAATTTTCATTTTACGCGTCATTTATTTAATTTGAAAATTAATTTTATTATTCACTATAATTGCATTTATTTAATGATGCATCACTAATAAAACAATAAAGACACTGAAATTGTAAAATAAATATTCGCAAAACTAAATACATAATCGCAAATATAATTTGTCGAATACAAAATACTAAATTATTTTAGTTAAATATTTTCATACAATTATGTAAGTGTGTTATTTACAAATTTATTTTTAATATAGATAGCACAAGACATCAATGTTCTGGTAACACAATATTTTGGCATTCCGGTCACCCTGTTTTCTACTATAAATATTGTAACACTATTGAAAGTATGATAACATAATACTATATAATTACATAAAGACAAATATTCCTCTAAAATATAATTACTATAAATGACATCAATATTTTCAGTGTAAAATATTTCTGTGAATATACATGACATTTTCGTTTAAATACATTTTTCTAGCTCTGGATTATATTAGTTACAGATTTATCTATTGATATAAATTTAAAATAAAATTATTTCATTTTATTTAATAAATGTAAAATTTGAAATATTAATTTGTGAATGATGATTTTGAAATTAAATTACTTGGCAAGCTAACTATTATAATGGCATTAAGCAGTTCCTACTGCATAAAATAACACTAAATGAGTTTCCTTTACGGGCAATCCCTATTTCCTAAAAGGAAGATACAAGTTCAGGAAACCGGATTCCTGCATCCTGAAAATATGTAGTGACACAGTATTGAAAAATCTATGTAACTATTATTTATTAAATTAAATATTAGAAATAATATAGTCGGTTAAATTATAAGAAAACAAACGTTCTAGGTGTGATAATATAGTTTGGGATCCTCCTTTATATACCAATGGTATATACGGTACTATCACGAGGTAATAGGGGATCATTGGATTGTCTATAATTAGACGTGAATAATTTCATTGTAATCCTCTTTCTCTAGTTGGTGGAAATATTTCAGCCACGCAGAAGAGGTTCCATTCTGCTGTTTTTGTGCTCATAAGGAAATAATTACTTAAGCTTAGTATATATTTATTTTTTTCAATTATAATATGCGATCATAATTTGACTATATGTATTAGATGGAATCAGTTCTCAGTTAACAAAACACTTTGTGAGATTAGACGAGTTTCTTTTTTATTCATATTGAAACTAGAGTTTATTCAAGCACGATGTATAATTGTTTCTAGGCTAGACATTTGAAAAGCTTTAATTTAAATATACCTATTTTATTCATTATATTCGCATGAAAACTTTAAATGTCGATTAGACTTATTTAATTTTTATACGAAATAAATGATTTTAAATTTGATTTTATCAATTTATTTTTTAAAAATTTCATTTAATTTTAACGATCAAAAGGATTATCATTTTCAAGCCTATTTACTTATATATTAATTTTTTTATTATTACCTATTATTTTCTCCAAAACGATAGCGAAATTGATATTCAATTATTCAGAGAATGTACACCATAAGGGAATTGAATATCCGTATTAAATATCTTAATATATTTACTTGAAACTGCATTATTCCGCCCAGAAACAATTTTCAAGACAATTCCTTAGAAAGTGGCGTCCCACCCGGACAGGTCGTCTGGTGGGGGTTCATCTGCATCTGGTGGGTACTGGTCGAAGTTGTGGGTGTCGACTGCCGACTTGACCACAGGCGTGATCGGTGGATCCAGGGTTCGTTGTGCTAAGCCCTCCCAGTTGAAACCGTCGAACCATCTGCGGAAAAATGAGGTAATTTTTTTTGAATCGAATGAATAAAATTTGATCAAAGTAGCAAACGAGCGTGCAATCTATGATGCTAAGTGGCCACAGCCGTCTGCACTTCATATAGAACGGGGTTTCTATCTGAATTTAATTAGAGACGTGTTCCTACTATCTAGGGCTGAGATGGTCATCTCATAATAAAGTGAACCAACAACGTCGTACTGAAACCCTAGAACTGTTTCACGTTGGAAATAGATGTGGTAGAAGTACCATCCTGGTCGATCTAGACGACCGACCAGGATTCTACAACCATTTCCTTCAATGAATTTTATTTGTTAAATAAATAAATAAACATATGTTTACAATGCTCCTTAATATACTGCTTATAACCTGGAAATATTGTTTGATAAACTGGGAACTATTGGGAAATGTTGAATTTATTGTAAATTACTAAATGGTGATCATAGAATAATTTGAATATCAGCAATCAACAATCTCACCGAATCAAAAAATTTTCAAGCTTAAGATTACTGCAACTTAAGATTACCGGATCTTAAAAAACATATAGTTTTACCAAATAAAGTGACAAACTTACTTATGCTTCTGAATTTCAGTAATACCACCCCGTTGGTATCCTAGCCTCTCAGCCGGGTTGTCGCGACAGAGCTTCTTGATGAGGTTAGCGGCGTTGCGCGTGATGCTTCTCGGGAACTCCACGGCGTCGATACCTTTGAGGATCTTGTTGTACGTCTTCATGGGATCAGCGCCCGTGAACGGTGGTGACCCGGTTAGCAGTTCGAACATTAGCACTCCTGTAAAGTAAAATATACCGTGTTTACACAATGCCTGCTTAGTAACTGAACATTCAGGATTCTTGTTTTATCCACAACAAAGTTATAGGGGGGTCGAAAAGGGTGCTCCCAGATAATAAAATGAACATAACAAAATATGAACTCAGAGTAACGACGACATAAGCATAAAACAAAAAGGCTCTATAATTTAAAATTCATCGTGTAATGAGTTAAGGAACGATGTGAATGATGTTTTGTGACTTTTGAATGATATAAAAATGAATTATGTAATGTGAAAAAATATTAAAGTATATATATTTCTGCAACTAATTCTTTTTCATGCATTCCAAAACACGGAACGCTCATTACTAGCTTATTAACGCTTCGCGACGAAGTGGCGGAGCGGTGACCGTTCTGTTCTAACACGCAGTTTTCTTGCACCCGGTTTCGATCCCCGGCCAGAGAGAAATGTGAATAATTAGTTTAGATTTCTGTTCTGGGTCTATGTGTTTGTGTGTCAATAGCACCCGTGACACAGGAGAAAATCTTATTTTGGGGCTATGAGTGTAGAAATTTATAAAAAAAAAACTTGCGCCACAAGCGGTCATCTACTAAACTCTATAATATAAATATATATCAATCGCGCACGCTATTTCTTAACTTTACATTTCTAGAAAGATATTTAAATATTATAAGACAATCACCTAAGGACCAGTAGTCAGCACTGATGTCATGTCCTCGGTTCATGATGACTTCCGGAGCTACGTACTCTGGTGTACCACAGAAGGTCCAGGTCTTGCGGCTCGCCTGCAACTTCTTCGAGAATCCAAAGTCCACTAACTTCACGTAGCCCTTGGAGTCGAGCAACAAATTCTCTGGTTTAAGATCCCTGAAAGAGATGGAGTGGATTTTAAACATAAGGAAAGTTATTTTTTTGATACTCTACTCTAAAAATTACTTCCTACTATTTCTCATTAGCGATAAAATAAACGAACGAATTGTTATGAAACAAATAAACGTTGCGAATTTTATTAAAGAATGGAAAAATATTTAGTATGTATATGAAAATCCTGTTCTTATGTAGATCACAACTAAACAATTACATCTTGAACCAAATAAACTAACTTTATTTATATTTAAGAAAGAACTACAAAAAAATAGTACATAATTGGTATAGAAACTAGAATAACGGTCCCATCTCAAAATTTTGAAAAGATAATTAAGAGAGTATAACTTACCTATAAATTATATTCCTAGAATGTAAATAATGGAAAGCTTCAACAACACACGCGGTGTAGAACCTAGTAGTGGCATCGTCGAATTGACCTGGAATGGTAACATAGCAATCAATAAAAACAACGAAACACCATTCTCACTTGTTGCTTTAAAACGAGAAATGCAATGCATGAGAAAAGTTACATTAAACAAAAAGTATAGGCATTCCAAACTAATAAGCGTATTATGTGAGATACGTAATGTGAAATTAATACCTTTAATAATGTTATCATTGTGTAATCAAATTACCGTTTAATAGATAGTGAGAAAGCAATTGTAATCATCGTTACAGTTAACTGCGATCGCTATAAAATTTTGTCGAAAGTCAAATTAATAAATAATTAGTACCGCGTCATTTGTACTTTTAATTACAAACTTTTTGGTACTACATTTCAACAATGTACTTATACTCATTCATAAGCTATTAAGTTTATGTCTAATTAAATCATTTTTCCTTAAATGCACATAAAACATTTCTAAACATTAGGCGTTATATAGGTACATATTACATTACATGACGTAAGAAACAAATATCAGTATTTTTGAAATTTATGAACATAGTGGGTTCATAATTACCACCTAATAATATTTGAGAAATGAAATGATGAAATTAACAAAACACTTACCTCTATCTCTTAAAATTGTCCACAACTCGCCGCCTAGACAAGTCTCCATTAACATGTATAAGTATTTCCGATCTTTGAACGTTTTATACAACTTCACTATGAATTCGCAGTTCATCTCTGACATGATCTCCTTCTCCGACATGATGTGTTGCTGTTGCCTGGTCTCAACGATCTGGGCTTTCTTCATCTGTTTCAACGCGAACGATCGGCTGGAGTCTCCTTGAATCTGAACCAGTTCTACCCGACCGAAACCACCAATACCCAAAGTTGCAATGATTCGAAGGTCTGAAAGACGTAGATTCGCGAATTCTTCGTTGAGTCTGCAAATTTAAACAACAATATTTGTAAGTTATTGACGCTTTACGCAATAGGTTTTAGAAAGTTCTTACATCTTCAATTATATCATATCTCTTCTAAAACATTAAACAATTTGACTGAATATAAAATTTTAATGCTATCTTTATTGATATAAAAGCAGTTTCTAATTGCCGTCATATAAGTTGCACGTACTTATTCAGTCAACTTAATTGGTACTTTCCTTTACATTTTATATTCTGAATTGAGTGTTCTGTCTATATCACAAATCCAATCTTCTAGCGTTATTGTATTCTATAATTCGTCGTTCGCAAGTTGAATAGCAAAAACGCGGGAATTATAATCACTGTATCTCAATGCGTCTCGGAAAAAACTTGAATTTTCTACACCAAAGAGGAAAGTTAATAACCTGCTTCAGATTTACTTCCACTCTTTCACCACTATTCTCTGTATTATGTCTCTGACACTGATGGACGGCGAAAGTATGTAAATAATTTCTAAACTACTTCTATGAGCGTCATACATTAACTTACCACTTACGAATCCGTGTAGAAGATTGCGTTAAACATAAAATTTGAGTTAGAAAGATCAAGATATGCATGTTCAAATACAAATCATTGTTTCGTAATAGACTTTAGTAAGTTAGTAACAATAGCATTGTTGCTGCATTCAAGTGAAATCCATTGTTGTGCGTGCCATCTACATGCCGTCTAGATGTTCTGTGTGAACTTGACATAGGCTAATGTTGTTGTATACTAAGTTAATGACTATTGCGTTGATTGCTTGGCTTATTGTCTTTAATACATCATTATGTGTAATAGATTTTATGTCTTGCTCTATTACCTATATAAACGTTATTTTTAGAAAGTATTAAAATATTTTTTTTATTGTTATTCATTGTATCAGAAGCATCACCGCCACACCTACTTCTGCCTAAAAAGTGCTAAACGTTACTGTATTCTGGTCTGAATGGTGTGACTGAAGACATACTTATCCGAGGCGTTCCAATTTAGATAGAACAGGACAAAAAACTCTTTAAATATTTTAACCACGTTACTTAATATATTTGACAACACAAAACACGGCCTCAGGCGAAGGTTAGCAATTACGTTCTACAAATACAAAGAAATTACTGAATGTGTCCAATTCTAAACAATGGAACAATTTCTTTTACAATTACTTTCGTTTTACGGGTTATATCTTTTGTAATTTCTAATTCATAAATGAATGAGAATTAGCAACCAATTGCCAAAAACTTCTCACAAGATACACGACGTTGATTATTAGATTTTAATGACACTAGCCGCATTTTTGAAACGAAAATATGTCCACTATGGAATTGTACAATTGCTACTGTACAAGCATTATCATGGTAAGGATTCTGTGATTCCGTAATTATACGTTCTTTATCTGCATCGAAAAGTCACGTACAATAAGTCAAATTTCTGTTTGATTGCTCACCTACATTCGTAATTGTGTAACTGTTTGTGTTGTTATACTAGCTTATTCTTGCCCGCCCGCTTCGGTTACATTTGTTACGGTAATAAGTATGTGTTAAGGCAGGTCTTAAACTATCTGTGTGTTAAATTTAAGCGAAATCCAACAAACTGTTTTTGCGTGAGAGAGTAACACACATACATCCTCACAAACTTTGCCTTTACAATATTAGTAAGATTAGAGTTTTTATTTTTTATAGTGTAATGTAATTTTATTTTATCGTTTATCGTGTGTTCTACAGAATAAAACGCTGAATGTGAATCTCTTACTCACCTCTGTCTACTTTCACCCTCGTCCTTATACTTGGTGCGGATTTCATCGAGAGTGGATATCAGCTGGTTGAACGTCTCCCGATCGATCACGAGACAGGTGGTGCCATCTGGCGAGTCGCAGATGATGTTCGCTGTTCGGAGATCATCACTGAAAATAACAAATCGTACAGTTGGTTAAGCAGTCAAAGCAGTTGTGTAAATTCTCTAGAGATTTCATTCAAATCCGCTTCTGGGGTTACAGTCATTGATCAGGCCATCACGTTAATGTTCGTATAGATATCAGTGCTTGAGTCAGTTAATTTGTTTACATACACAGTTTTTTTACCAATCCCGTCTTGGCGATATAATAAACAGGGGACCCGCGTGGCGGAGCGGTCACCATACTGGTCTGACACGCAGTGGGTCCCGGGTTCGATTCCCAACCAGACAGAAATATGAATGAGTTTAGATTTCTGTTCTGGATCTGGTTGTTTATGTATTCGTCTTTGTGTATTTATTGCACCCACGACATAGGAGAAAATCCTAGTGTGGGGCTATGAGTGTAGAAACTTAGAAAGCGTGTTTTTTTTTAATACTTTATTTAAATGTATTATAGTTATTTTATAGCAATAGCACAGAGAATTAATAAATGAATTCCATTAATTGATTTCATGCCAAAAGGAGATATTGAAATTACTCATAGATTGACCTAAAGTTAATTTATTTTACATATGCATATTTTACTAATCAAATCTTAGAGCGATATAATATCTTATTGAAATTTATTATAGTTATTCATAGCAATCGCACATTGAATCAATGAATGAATTACATTAACTGAATTTCCATGCAAAAAGTAGGTAGGTACATAATGAATTATTTATACATTTACCTAATGAAAAGCGGTATCCGCGCCTTATAAAAATATTGTAATATAATGTGAAAGAGAAAGTATAAGCTTATACCTATGCATTGTACCGTCGCGTAACTGTGGTAGTGATTTAATGTCTAAAATTAAAACTTCATATCCACTAGGTAATTATTAATAAATGAATATTATTTTAATAACACAAATAACAAATAAAAAAAAGACGCTTTCTACACTCATATCCCCACACTAGGATTTTCTGCTGTATCGTGGGTACCATAGAAACACACAAAGATAAACACACAAACACTCAGACCCAGAACGGACATCTAAATTCAATATTCAAATGTCTGTCTGGCCGGGAATCGAACCCAGAACGCACTGCGCGTAACACCGGCATGGTGACCGTTCCGCCACGCAGGTCGTCATTAATATGGTAGAGGCATGTAGTGTCGGTCTTCAACACTACTACTCCCCACTTTCTGTGGATGCCATAGGAGGCGACTAAAGGACAATTTCCAGGATGGGCAGCAGCGTATTTCTTTGTATCATCGTCAGCCCATTATTGTCCCACTGCTGAGCACGGGTCTTCTCTCAAAATGAGAGTTGTAGGTCATAATCCATCGCGCTGGCTAAGTGCGAATTAGTAGACTTCACACACCTTTGAGAACTCTTTTTTTGAGAACTCACAGTGCGGGTGTTTTCACGTAAAGCGGTGATAATTAAACTCGAATACGCACACAGTTTTAGAAAAATCAGTAGTTACCAGCCTGGTGGCCTGGGATTTAAACCTCGCACCCTTGATAGAGACCGAATTTCAACCATTACGCTATCTCTACTGCATGTCAGACGCGGTAACTATTAAAGACTAATATTATCGCGGTATTGATACATTAGAGCAGTGATAGCCTATTGGTTGAAACTCGACCTCTCAATCGAGGATGCGGGGTTCGAATCCCAAGCACGCACCACTGATTTTTCTGAAATTATGTGCGTATTAGAATTTAATTATCACTGCTTTACGGTGAAGGAAAACATCGTGAGGAAACCTGCACATCTGAGAGTTCTCATAAAAAAAAGAGTTCTCAAAGGTGTGTGAAGTCTACCAATTCGCACTTGGCTAGCGCGGTGGACTGCGGCCTAAAACTCTCTCACTCTGAGAGAAGACCCGTGCCCAGCAGTGGGACAATAATGGGTTGACGAGATTGATACATTATAGTATGTTATGGGTCAACCCAGTTACATGGATCGTGGTCTGTTTCGCCGTGACCATGATGCATGTAACCAGGTTGAAATATCGGTAAAAAGAAATTCCGAAACCTCATATCGTGAGTACCCGTAACACATAATGTGGTACTATTCGCTAAAGCCCACATAACATTAGGCCTGTGTCCAGCAGTGGACCTCAAACGGCTGTTTATAAACACGGCTGTTTTTAAACCGATTAAATTATAGGTATATGATAATAACCGAATAATTTCTGAATATTGGAAACAGATTATATTATGAGATGTTTGACTTATTTAAAAAGTCACCAGTTACCAGTCACATCCTATTTTCATTGTCTATCGTAGAATGGCTAAGAAAAAAAATACATATCAAATGTATGTCAATTTATTATACACGATAAACCGTACTGATTGCCGAAATTCAAATTAACGCCTCAACACATACATTATACAATATAGTACAACTTCAAACTGTATTGTCAAAGAATGCAAGCAACAAAGAACACGACCGCAACCTATACCTAAATGTTGCATGGTAGGTATTATAAGTGAATGAACTAAGATTTGCAAATATAAAAATAGTCCGATACGGGCAATGCCCCGTCTGAAACATTGCCAAATGGATTCTAATCGACTTTCAACCGTTTATTTTTATCAATCGAGGTGGCACATCGCTTTTAAAAGAACTCATATCAACGTTATTAATAACGAACTTCCGTTCACGGCTTTGGTCGCGTGTGAAATGGGACTTTCAAAAGTATAATGCATATCATCACTTTAGTGAATACTACCTTATCACCGACTACCAAAAACAAGGATATCAATTCAATTCATAAGAACAACAAACGTCTTTTACATAAATTATCCATTCACCCATCTGCTTTTTTCCCTTTTAGCCTTAGTGATATCAGAATTCTAATTTTTTAAAATTTATTTATTTCTAAAAAAAGTACATACTTTTACAGTTTAACAGTCTGCCAAACTGTGCAACAGTTTGTCGGCAGCAGCTCTCGTGGATAGTACAACATAACAAAAAATGTACTACTACTTAATTATTTATCTAAGTATTACCTATGCTTACATAATAATGAAAGTCTAATGACAGTTATA
>DWNE01008323.1:0-11602 GCA_018249875.1 Cecropterus toxeus | reverse complement strand
CACAGAATTTGGCAAAGCACTACTGTGCTGTTTTGCGCATTTGGCCTGAATTTAAATAATTGAAAACAAGAAATGTCAACAAAAAATAAAACAGTGTTAAATCAAAACGAATTAAAGAATATGAACATGAATAAGTTGAAATTATTGTAAGCTATAATATTATGTATATGTTAAAAACTATAATCGATTTGCACAACAGTGCAATGCGCCAAGTTAAGGTTGATTGAATGTGAATAAAATTTCTAAGTGCCACAACACAAGGCTAGTTTGTAAAGTCTCAGATTCATGCACAAAGCCTTTAACTGTTTTAAGATGTATCAGAATTATTTGTAAGAGTTTTATCAATTTATGAATACACTCTTATCAAATGATATGATTGCACGTAAATTACTGTATGTAAATGTATTTTTTATACTAATGCAAACTCGTGTCGTGTTTGAGTGACGTGTAAGGTGTGTTATGTATTGCTGGCTCTCAATTATTCGTTGTTTTGACTAAGATAAGTTTCAGTAACGTATCGAAGTGCCCTTGCGGCCGGCGGCCGGTGGACTGTTTTCAGAATTTAAAATTAAGACAAAACTTACATATTGTACATTGTGAACATACAACTAATTGATATTCTATTAATAAGGGAAACGTAAAGTAATCTTATTGTAAACTAGCATTAATCGAACAAAAAACCTTATTATCATAATATCATTGTGTTTTATTTTGATCTAATCGTCGCATTGCGGTACATGGATGAATATTATCAGTTAAATGACAGAAAATTTTCTACAAGGCCAAACATTAATGCGCCAAATTCTTTTGCAAGGCAACTTGCATTGGGTTTAGGCAATATTATAGGCTTTTATTTTACTTGCAATGTATGTATGTATGTTTGTTCAGGTGGAATCTTACAATTGAATTTTCAGTTATCTTACACCGATTAAGCTTTTTGGTATACATGCCTATTTTGTATTACAGTGCAATAATATATTTATAATCGATATTGTTATTAATCCTACATGGCCGCCGCTACAAAATGGCGGATTACATATTTTAATACAACCAACACAATATGGGTATCAAATGAAAGAGCGTAACATGTAGAATACAATACGACATGTACAAATATTAAATTCAAAATGGCCCCTATAAAAAATGGATGATTACATATTTTCTGTAACATACCCGATATGGGTATCAAATGAAGGGGGTTAGCTTGTAGTACACAATACATACGAAATGACACTACATTACCAAAAAGCGGATTACATATGTTTTGGCAACCCATCCAATATCTGGCAATCAAATAAAATGATATAATGTTCAGGGACAACTAAAAATAGCACAATGAATACAAATTCTAGTTTCTTAAAAAATAATAACATAAATTTTATATAGCTATAAGAACTCGGACGATAACAATATTAGACTAGTGAGACAGCAATTTGTATTGATTAAGTTAGTTACTAATTCAATAGTAGAGTTCTACCAATAAGCACTTCCCTAAATCCGTCACCGAGCAATCGTGTCCAGCAGTAAGTATGAACGCGCTAATCTTAACTACTTGTTCGCATTGAAAATTGTTTTTTTTTATGGAATAATCCATTTATTGAGGAAGGCTATAGGCTGTATACCATCACACTATGTTTGTTTTTTTATGTAGTAAGTGAAACCGCGTGACATGGCTAGTGGGAAAATATGGGTGTCTTTGGAACGTGATTGAATAGAAAAGTTCCACCACTGTTTAATGTTAGCCATTTACTATGAAATAGCGACCGACTATATCTATATTTACAGCTTCAGTTTTATTAAGTGATCCCTGTCAAATATCAAAGTAGATCAGCTGTCGAGATAAATCATGTGCATTGACGCCCGTTTTACGTCTTCGTTTTCCACGTGCTTATTATCTTACAATTTCAATGTGTTGTGAAAAACTCTCAAAAGAATTGGCTCTAGCTACGCTATCGAAGTTGTCATATTAAAGAGATTGGTTTTTTCTTGGGAGGGAAGATAATGTCACCATGATCTGATAATAAGTCGCTCAAAATCTACATCAAATAAATGTCTGCACTGTTAATACAGTAAGACTACAGTTTTACTTCATACTTATTGAAAAGCAGAAAGGTGAGTAACTCAAAAAATACAATATAAATAAATAATATTTGATTTATAGGTAACATTAAAATCAAGTATACCATTGATTGTTGATTTATAACAGTCAGAATAATAAACAATTAATATTTATATTTTGGAAAAAAATTGTAGCCAAAAAGTCGTGGAATAAACGCAACTAGGGGTTAGATAGGATCATCAGCTGAAAAAAATATTATAAGGAGGTCCTTACGCTCAACCCCTGCACTAACTCTCATTAATATCGAAACAAAACTACATTCTGTATCTTATTTATATTTTTAACTAGCTTGGTACTGATTAGTCCTTGTGTTAGACATGCTATTTGTGGTTGTTTATTAGGTGTGTTGATGATAATATTAAGTTTTATGACAAAATATCAACCAGAAAGTCACCCTGTATTACACGTTATCGCATTTAATAGGGATTCTGAAAAAGTATTACACATGACTATGCGTGGGTTTGGTATCTTCTGAAACAATGTTTGCTAATAAAAAATATACTTTTTATATTCATACAATTATATAATTGACGCGATTTTTGGAGTCAAATCACCAAATAGTAATTACCTTTATAATTTCCTTTAATCTGCTTGACAAAATATTTTTGTTCGAATGCTGTTAATAAATAATTATGGTACACGATTATGAATCATATTTTTTTATAATTACAGCAATGAACGATAAATTAATTTTTTCATGAATTAATTTAGCAAATACCCATGAATTTAAGAATTTCAGGATCAATACTTTTTTATACATTTTTTTAATGGAGGAACTTCAATAATTTCATTTATTTATGTATTTTTTACACCTATGTACGAATTCTAGTAAAAATATTTACTTAATGTTTGAATTGCATATTTTAATGTCTTTGAACAATGATATGATTGAATTAAATAAACATTATATTATTATTTCATTTTACCGAGCAAGAACCGTAGATACGAGTCGGCCGGTCGACTATCTTTGTTAGGTGTTTAGACAAGAATACAAATAAATGTTGCAAATATTTACCCAGCTTCTGGTTATAATGCTGCTTTTTGGAGCCAAAGTTTTACTTATCACTAATGTATTCAAGTTCAAAGGTAATAAACGGGTTTGAAGAAAATTACTGCAAGTATAGTATAATAGTAAATGAATTTGACATGATTAACAAGCTTTTGTAATATCGTAATTGATTTTTTGTAAAATGTAGGCCTACAAGATTTATTCTACTAGTTAAATTGAATATAACTATTTCTTTAGGTATCATATATGTTTCAACATTTCTCAATACTAAGCAACATATCGTACGAAAAATATAGATATATGTTTTCTACTAGTTACTCGAAGACCTTAAATGCAAATAAGATATTTAATTGCACAAGTTTTTGCAATTTGATGGAAATTTACGTGAGGTAGATGTCATCGCTGTGTACAAGACAAAGTCTAAATTATGAATAGAGATTTGAATATCCATGTACAATGTACACGTTTATATGCTTACTAGCTTTGTTGTGCGTCGCACTGGATTTTGCTTACCGCGGCATAGTATGTGTATAATACATATATCATAAACTATAAGTACGTCAATATTCATCCTTATCCAATCAGTAGTTTTTGTGTAAAAGAGTAGAAAAGATTCATTAATCCATTCTCACAATCATTCCCGTTTATAATTACCCGACTGCATCATAAGGAGGGTAAAGTTTTTTGGAGCATATGTGTGTATGTTTGTTTGTATGTATGTCCATTTCTTTGGCACGCGCTACAGCCCAAACGGCTTGACGGATTATAACGTATGGACATATCATTAGAATCGTCATAGTTTGGAAAGTGACATAGGCTGTATAATTTTTAGAAATGGCGCCTGGAAGTAGAGAACTAAGGTAGGGGGGGAGGGACGAATTTATTTACTATTACGACAATATGGTTAACAAATGAAAGCCAGTAAATAGACCAATCTAAAAATATTTGTAATACTTTTACTCGACTATTTTAACAAAAACCCATATAAGCGTTAAATTAAATATTGCATATACATATATATATAATTATAAACAACAATTTCGTTTTAAGCAGTCGGGTTTTTTGTTTTAATGTTTTTAACGATATTACTAGTTGTGTAAAAGAGTAACAGAGATCTACCATCCAGTCTCAGAATCATTCTAGTTTATACTTTTGGTAAGATATTACGGATTTGTAAGATTTATAAGGTTTTTGACTGTATCTTATTGTCTTTATTGTGCTTAAAATACAGCGAATCATAAAGTAATTTGAGATTATTTACAGCCTTCACTTAAAACATTAAACGTGTTGCACATCATTTCAAAAAATATATATATTCATTTTTATAATAAGTATAATAGTGCCAAATCTTATAAGATAATTATATAGATCGAAAAGTAAAGTAAAGTCCACTTTAGTAAACTCAAAAAATCTTAATCCGAGGAGTATTGATATATATTTTTTCGATCGAAATGTTTTGTCTGTCAGTTCTGTGTCTACTCGGCACTTAAGTAACATTGCGTGCAAATTTTAGATAGGCGCATTAAAAGGAAAGAATATGACAGATCAACTGCAAAACAGATTAATTGTATTGGATTTACTTAAACAAATATTCCGTAATTTTTATCATGTTTAATATTTTTATTATACTGAAAAACAATTTCTCAAGATCAGGCGTCTTATTTTCCATCAATTACGTAGATATTTATAAAGATTAATAGGTCTGAAAATAATGAATAACTGTTTTTACAGATATTTTTTCGTAAAGTTTTATGACATGCATTTTACAATAATTATGCAAGTTCAATAGCATTAAGTTACATTTAAAAACTGTCATGTCTTAAATTTTTTAATTACATACTGAAAATTTTAATATTACCTAATATTCGCGATATTTAACTTTGTGACAATACGTCAATATATATACATAGTTGCAGGATTTTGGTCAAGGCAAATAGTATCATAAATATGAAAATAAATTAAATTAAATTACCTTATATTATATATTACCTTATATTATAGACTTATATCAGGGGTTCCTTTTTATCTTTTACCGCCGAAGATGCCCGTAAAAGTTCTGCATTTTGTCACGGCGCCCTACTCTAGCTAGTTACGAGATACACATACAGTAGAAAGAAATAGGGCACATATTTTTTATAACGAGAGGGAAAGCTTCAGAAGGTACCGGACGTTGTGATAGCAAAGTCTGGTAATGTGGAATTCTTACCGCACTAATAACCATCCGTGGCCGTTCTCAGCGCTGCGTGGAGGACTCCGGGATAGTTATAACGTTGACTGGTAGAGATTGCCGTAAGGCATTAAGTTCGTCCTATCGTAACTTTTATTTTAATAAACAGCAATAAATAAGCAAAAATCAGGACTGAGAATCAATCAAATCAATAAGATTCGTGGCGCCCGGCTTTACTTTCCACGGCGCACAGTTTGGGAACCCTTGACTTATATATTAAAATTTATCACTCTTTTTTACTTAATATTGAAGTAGCGAGATGGATTCCACCTGATAGCAAGTGGCTATTACCACCCATGGACCATAATGGATCTATAATCAATCCCAGATAAGATCAGTCTTACATTGGTTGGCCACAGTTGCGTTGCTACTCTTGGGGACTTAAGGGCCTACGCACACTTATTCAGCTCTATTCGCGTTTCGCTGAACGATTTTGGTCACACTTATTCAGTTATTCTTCTATCAGCCGCGTACAGCATTTCAAGAATAAGAAAAGACGTCGTATGTTATTTCCATCTCCATCCCATGAATCTGGGACCATCCGAGTTCAGCAATGTTCCGCCGCGTTTGACGCTGAACACGACAACACAGCGCTGAACTCTGTCTATAGCACTCGCATGATAAAACACACTTGTCATCATTTTATATTCGTTTCTCGCGAAAGCATCGAATCGAATCGACGTGGAAAGCTGAACTAATGCGTACGTGTCTCGATACAAAATCCATGTTTTCTATGGACATAAGCTGAATAGAGCTGAATAAGTGTGCATAAGCCCTTGGAATGCCTCGTATAAGTATGTCTCCCTCACCATATCCTTCATAACAAAATACAGCAATGCTTAACACTGTTATTAAGACCACATTTAATACCATTCTATGACGATATTATTTTAAATTTGTGTTGTTATGACATAAATACAGACATATCACGCTGACGTTCCTCTGTGTAGAGCAAATAGTTAAATCAAACAAAGATATCGTTAGTATGAGTTGGTTCTTCCGTAAGTATATTTTATCTTTGGTTAGTTTATCAGTTTACATATATTTTTGCTATACATATATTTTGATTTGTAATACAAAAACCACGAATAAGTGAAACGATTAAGATCACTAGTGTTTGTCTAGTAGTCTAAAATCGCAGAATACGATTTTTTTTTATTTATAAAATAAAAATTTTTTGTATCTATGCAACATAATAAAAAATACACTGAATTTTCTTGAATTTGGATATTTATACATTTATTATAGAATAGCAGATATATGTAGATTTGTAAGCGAGCAAAGAAAAGTTCGCGAAAAATTCCTAGGTCACAATTCTTTCTGTACAGATTTCAATTTCAGAATTAGACGCGACACTCTGAAAGGCTCATTGCGAAAAGTCTTATCCAAAGTCTGAAGAAACAATTTTTTTTTTGTAACAAAAAACAATATTGATAAGTGAACAATATAAAGGAAATCGAACGTTTCTGATGTAAAAAACAACTAATGTTGATGTTATACTTAGGTAAGTCTTGGTAAATTTAAAATTTAAATTGATATGACTTGAATTATTTTGGCTATTTAGTAAAATTAACTTATAGTACTTTAAAATAATATAACGATCACACGTAATAAAGTTACACTAAATGGACGGCTGAACAAATTGCTGACTATTTTGATAAAATACACGTACAAATATTTCAAATTGCGTCAATATCAATAAATAAAAGCAAACACAGTGTTACACACCAAGCAGATATAAATGTTACACAACACATAAATTAATTTACGTAATTAACTTTTCTTTGTATTCGGTTTATCTTTAAATATGCTACTATATAAATTAAAGCAACTATAACAATAGCCAGCATTGCAGCACTGATAGACGAGACGTACAGACTGATGACTGTTAGACAGACAGACAGAAAATTTATTATAATATAGATTGATAAGAATCAAGTATTATAGATATAATAATTGCTAAACAAATAAAATAACTGAACTAATTACTAGTTAGCGAAGATGTTTCGAAGAAAATCATAATAATATAAAATCATCGTTTGGTACCAGTATATTAGATAATATTGATATAAGATTAAGGGATTTTAAGATACTCAAGTTGAGTGTTCATTCTACATCTGATAGAGATGAAGGCTTATGATATGGTGATATACATAGATGTCACTAAGGAAGACGAGGGGGGAGTAGAAGAAGGGATACAGCAGAACTCTGCACCAATTCAAATTAACAAAGAGGTGAAGCTAGAACAAGAACATTCTTTCTTGACCTTTTAGTGTAAACGAAAACTCCTTCTTAGAATTCTTAGAATTCTTTTTAAGGCTGACTTACATGGGATGAGCGAATGTTATTCCGGTGTTGGTAGTGCTGCGCTCCGACCTACACTGAGAGCAAAATTATTTTATATTTTGTCATTGAAACAATAATCCCGACTGCTTAAAACGAAAATTTTATTCATAATGGTATATATTATTTAATTAAACGTTTATATGAGTTTTAAAGTATATTTAATATTTAAATATATAAATAATATATTATTTGAATTGGTTTATTTACAAGCTTTCATATGATATCCATATTGTCGTAATAGTAAAAAAAATCGTCCCTTCCCCCTTTTTCCTCTATTTCCAGGCGCCATTTTTTAATCATATAGCCTATGTCACTGTGGAAACTACTACGATTCTAATGATATTGTCATCCGTCATAATCCGTCCAGCCGTTTGGGCTGTAGTACGTGCGACACACATACGCTCGAATTACATTATCCTCTTTCTGACGCAGTCGGGTAAACAGACAAACGTTTCCAACTATATTGCCAGCTAATATGGAATAATTTTATAATTTGTGCATAGATATTATATCTCTAATAACCTATTATAACCTCATCCACTTATAATGCCTTGAATAGAACCACACGACAAAGTTCTTAAATTAAACAGTCCAAAGTAGCTAAATAATTACATCTACGATCTCTCGATCGTTAATTATCATTAAAGCTAATCAAGTTTCAAGACCTAGCAGGACAGATTTCATCAGATGCTTAAATAGGAAGTCATAACCACTTTAATAATTAATTACTAATTGATCACAGCGTTCTAATTGCCTATCTAAATTCCTATCTTTGTATATTCTTAATAGTGCACTAACTGTAGATAGGGGTTTGTATGTGTTTATTTTTGTAAATAAAACAAAAACAAAAAAAAGGACTGACTTCAATGTCACTACAAAGCAAAAAATATATTTAAGGAGGTTCTGTGACCGAAACCTAAGTTTAACGTTATTGGGAAATTTTTTCACGATGGTTTGTGGATGTGATTGAACTGTTACAACCATATCTGTGTTAAATGCTTTTATGAACTTCGATGTACCTGAGGCAGTTTTATCATCCCGGTGATGTTATATCTGACTTTTTTGCGATGGAATGTTTAATGCAATAATAATTTCCAATCTTTGACGGTCCAAGTGACGACTTATGATGACGATATCTTATGATGTCCTAGGTTCGACCAACGACTTTTGATGATTGCAAGTAAGATTTCTATTCTATGTTTATGTGTTTGTATACTCAAGGTACTCATAACACAAGGTGTGGGTTTTCAGTGTAGATTTTTTTTTTTAAACATTTATCCTTTCTAGAGCTAGCCACATTTAGTCTAACTTCAAACCATCTCCAATTTTACCAGGAGAAAAAAATAGCTGACCCAGGAATGAAAATGAGCTGTTTAGAAAAATAATAAGTAGTCCACAATTTACTCAATTTTATGAGGCCGTATATCAATAAAAGAAAACATAAATTTTCCACTGTATCACACGGCAAATAAAGTGTTATTCACCAGTTGAATATCCTTGAATAATAACAGAATACAGTCAACACTTATTGTTATATACACTGCTTGAATATTTTGTAAATAAGGCCAGAGATTATAAACTCGAAATAATATTAAATGCAAAAATATTAACAGTCATATTAATTATGTGAGGCAAAAGGCAAGTACTTAGTTGCGATTCAACCTAACTTCTTTGATTTTTGATATAAAGTATATTATCCATATAATTAAAATAACATTTTCGTGTATCTGCACATTGTTTTTGCAATACAAGAAGTTTAGGGAATTAATAGTATTAGACATTTATATATTTTTTATTTGTCTGTGTTATTGAGACTGTTTGACTGTGTATTTGAAATAGTATTAAACCGAAACGGATTAACGGATTCATTAAATCTATATAAAAAAAAAAAAATTAAAAAAACTTTTCATTCAAAAAATAATTTTAATTCCGAAATTTTTCTGTCCGAAAATGCAAAACGATGTACGCTATTACAACAGGCAAAGCCGCAGGATAATATAACATACATCATTATGTATTTTAAGTATTCTAGTATATGACAGTTGTTTGTAATATACTGAAATAATACACCGTAGATTAGAAACAGTCTTCGCGAAGACACGGTGAAGAAATTATCGAGTATAGCTAGTGCGCTCAGTTAAATGTGTTAAATTATTCGGAATATTTTGGAGCTATTGTCTACAAGTTTTATCATGTACGTATTTACATTCCAGTTTCCATTTTTAAATTTAGTTTGTTTTTAAATTTAAGTTTACATTTAAATCTAGTATCTCCTAAAATTATACACGTGTCTATTAAGAGTGAATAATTTTATTTTTATTTTAAAAGGCAAACGGAATTTTTAATTCTCATTTTAGCTTTGTTAATTTTAAATAAAATATTAAAACTCTTCTTAAACATTTTATATATTTTAAAGTATGTAGTTCTAACGTAATAATAGTAAAAGTAAGTTATTACACGAACGTGTTTTTAAAATAAAAATATTTTATTTTTAACAGGATTTTTTGATTCTTTTTTTAAAAGGATGAGATTGGTTTACTAAGTCATAACCAATTTTCATAATCAAAGGTTTAAAGTGTTTTAATTATTATTTTATTAAGTCTGTTAAAACTTGCGTTACCTTAGCGGCTGGAAGTTCGGCTCAAGTTCCCTTATCTGGAACCTTTTCGAAAGTTTTTGTAGGGAGCAAAATTTTGTATTGTTCTAATAATATAGTTATTCATTCGCTTTTTGCATTCGTATGGTTTGCAGTTTACCTGATATTTAGTGAGTTTTAGAACGTCAACTCTGTCGTATCAAGTTCTATAGGATAGAAAGTTACTTAGTTTGTAAGAGGTGCTTACAGGGATACATGTATGAAATATTTAAACATGATCTTCAAAATTGTGGAAGTTTAATTGCTAGTGTAGTTTTAGCATTAAGTTCTATTCTAATTGGCCTTGTCCATCCTTAACTAAATTACACAGATTTCTGCAAACTTGAAGATTTCATGTTCTGTTTTTGTTTAATTAAAATTGACATTTTAATTTCATTAAATACTGACAACCTATTACTTAAAGTAATAGCATAAAGTTAGTGTTTTTTTGTTCACTATTAAATCTCATTTACTTTTATCAGTTTTATATTACTGGTGAGAATAATTTTATTTATAATCCAAATATTTTTTTCTTATAATGCAAATCGAATCGTTTTGATTTATGTACAAAATAAAAACTAAATGATAGTTCGACATAATATACTTCTATGACGTAACAACTTTTATGTAAAATCCAAGAAATTACAGATGTAACACAAAAGAACATGAATCAGAGTAATTGTGTGATTAGAGTGTGTTCATACAATAATACCTGTTATTCAATATCTATTTGCAAAATAAAAGGGAGCTACGTAATTTGCTAACGATATGTATTTTACGTAAGTACTGCAATAACTTTTAATTATCTTTCCTTTATCTATCTATCTATATATCTATCTATCTTTCAATATATAACTAATAAATAAAATAAGAACAGTAATATTCAAATTACTGAATTCCCCTGAGGTACATTTTACGAGTTTTTTCTTCATTAAACCTGAACATTAAATTGGAAGGAATGTATAATTTTGTATTGAGCGTCAATATTGACACTAAGATGGGAGTACTCAAGTATAAAATTAGAAAATCTACGGAGCAAAATTGCCACTAAAACCGAATTTGATAGTACACTTAGTAGTAGGTTAGTTGTAGATCGATGTATGTATTTATATGTATACCAAATTATAACAAACTTTCAACCTTTATTTTATCCCCTTGGGGGTATAATTGATCAAAATCCTTTCTTAGCGGACATCTACGTCATAACATCTACCTGAATGCCAAATTTCAGCCCGATCCGTCCAGTGGTTTGGTCTGTGCGTTGAT
>DWNE01008322.1:0-11602 GCA_018249875.1 Cecropterus toxeus | reverse complement strand
ATGTAGCAATTACTACCCTAGCATCTATATCTATACTGTATAAAAATAAGATGCAAGGCCCACTGGTCCAATATAATGAAGTAAGTCGAGTCAGTCTATAGGCTAATTTTGATTTTGATATTTTTCGTTTTTCAAAGATGGCATCTACTTTAGCGCCGTCACTACAACCTTTGGTTATTAACTTGTATATGTATTCCATTTGAATGAAAAGACAACGCTAAAAACAGCTTTCTTTTGATGGCATATACGAGGTTACCGTTTATTCCTTTTCCGAATGACCCTAAACACTTGTCATTTACCTCCAACAGTTACCTAGTAAAACCTACATTTTTCGTCACGTAGCGAAGCACGGGTACTTCAGATAGTTCCAGATAAAATCCATTCCATTCCAGAAATCCATTCCAAAATAAAATCGGCAACAGATATATTGCTTCATCTAAATCACCTTTTTATATTAGGTAGAGATAAGTGTGACCGTATAGCCCCTTGAGTTAAACAAGATAAGAATATTTTCAGTATATTACGTACTTTTATGTTCTAGGTACGTGAATAAAATATTTACGTGATATGTTGTTAAGGAAGCTGTTTTTATCTATATGAATCGTGTAGGCGCGATTATTGTACCGATACACTAGCAAAAGAAAAGTTACGTTAACTTAAATAATTCGAATGTTACGTACGTTCACAGCAGTTTAGCGTAATACTTGAACTGTCTTCACTGGTAGTAGTAGATTCTATCTAATCGTTATAATCTTTACACATAATGGTTCTGTTTTGAATCGTTTATGTTAAATTACAAATATTTTTATTTCATCAGTCTGAAGTAGCAAGCGAGCATGCAGTCCACCCGATGATAAGTAGTTACTGCCGCCCATTGACATCTCTAAGCAGCTTTATATATTCTTAGGAATTATATATAATGTTGATCCCTAATACTAGTGCTACTCCCGAGGACTAAGATGGTCGCTTCATATATAAGTGAGATTTATCTACTTGTATGCGCAAAACATATCACTTTTAAATAGGATAAAAGAAAATTACCAGTTAATAAAAGTGCGCTACTAACATTTTTCATTTTTTTACAACTTGATAGGAGTCTCTCTGATTAAATAGGTTTAGGCCATTACCCGCTATGCGAGTCAGTGTTCACGTACGAATCGTAGATACATTTTTTTACAATTTATTAACAGTAATCTCAAATATATATGTAGATATTCCCACGATGATTTCCTTCGCCGTTTCTAAAACTCACAAAACATTAAAGAATCTGAGCGTTAGCATGTTTTAGTAGTGTTATACATGTAATACACATTTTTATATATATAATAGTAAACTTAATTTAATCTCTACTAATCCCACACAATGCAGCTTACGTCACAAACGCATGAATATCAAACAGCGAATCAGCCGTTATCCAATGTAACGTTGATTTCATATTAATGATATATTAAAATTGTCTATGTATCAGTGGTTTCTAGGAAGAGATGCGGAGTGCGAAAGTTCAACGTTACACAAGAAACATTTGATAGCACTGTGCAAATACGTTGCACAAGTATTTAGGGATGTAACTTGGTTGGGCAAAAATCGATTTTTATATTAATCGATTTTATATTGAAATATAACAATGGATTTTTCAAATATCGATGTTTATTACAAAATATAATCGATTTTGTAAAAATCGTTTTTTATATTTTTTATTATAAAGCCCCCAAATATTTGTTGTTTCTTTAGTTGACATTTTTATGCATAATACCACAAATAATAGGCACTAGTTGGCGTTGCAAGTAATTACATTATAGAGCTGTTGTTAAAATATCGATAGTACGTGAAACTACGTAATAAATAATGTTTTTAGTAATTCAAAGCTACGGCAAAAAATCGAAAGTATAAATAGAATCGAATAGTTTAAAATGATTATCTATGGTCAACAAATCGATTTATAAAAATCAATTATTGTAAAGAAATAATCGATTTATTAAATAATCGATTATTTTTTCACATCCCTACAAGTATTGCAAATATGACGTCCCTAACGGTTTAATGCTCTGCTTTATATTACTATTACGGCATTGATACATCAACTGCATCATAACTGTTTACATCGCAATCTAATATTACGAGACACATGTTAGTCTTAAGACTCAGAAGTGCAATAGACCTTGGACTTTGTAAAAAGTTCGCTTGAAAGTTCTATACATTGTAACACTAATACGCTTACTCAATTATAAAGTCGTTGTGTTACTGAACTTTACGCGTACTAAACTCTTAAACAATTTCTCAACAAAAAACATCCACAGTAATAGCAGAGTCGTATAAACTCCGCTCAATTAAGGAGTATGAGGTTCCAATCCCAACCATACAGATCTCCACTACATACTTTAGAAGTAAGTGTATATTAAAAATAAATTATCAATTTCTATTTTGGCGAAAGAAAAAATCGGAAGAAAACCTATATGCTTCAAAATTCACAGTTTTTTTGTATTTTTAATGTTAACGCACTACACATTATTTTTTATAAATACTGAAATATAGAATCTTCTCAAGGATTGAAAGTTCGTGTTATTTTGCAATAACACTAAAATGATGCCTTGAAATTGGTGAACTAAATCAGGTTTATTAAGTTTCTTTATTGTAATATAGGCTTAACGTGTGGTAGAACGTGCGACTGGGAAGATTATAGTGGCACACCTATTCTATTCTCATGGGTTTCATGAGTTTTAGTGGAAAGGTGTAGTTGCCAGGTCACATACATATGAAGCGACCATCTTTGTTCGCTGTAGTACGCATCTGTGATTACTTCAGATAGAAGCCGTTCTGTATGAAGTAAGCCACAGATGTTCTTGGGCGGCAGTGATCAGTTACCATCAGGTTGACTGTAAGGTCGTCTGCTACTTAAATCTTAAAAAGACTGGTAAAGCATTTGCTTTTATTCACTTAATAAAATAAATATTCTGACATAGTAAAAATGCTACGTAATTATTTTTTGCATTTGCTAAAATTTATCATAGCATCACGCGTGAACTGCTGAGCCGATTTGGCTAATTCTTTTTTGTTCCGTTTGTCTCTGTCGGGAGAATATTAGCTTACAATAGAAAAGTTGCGCGAAAAATTAAAAAAAAAATCAACAAAACCTAACCTTATTGCGATAGACATAACTGTCAGCCTTTCCAATTTTAATTCAAAATTTATGGTTAAGACAAGACAAAGTCCATCGGGTCAGCTAGTATACATATACGTATGTATATATTTTGTCCTAATTTAGCACTAAAATCTGTTACTTCTGCAGTACAAAAGCTCTAAAATATTCTAAAAATATATAATACTGTATCTGATTTCAGAAATTTGTTGATGTGTCTCTTATATCCTTGAAGACTTAAATGTCTATGTCAAAGCAATCTATAGTCTCAAGTTATCGCAACATGATTTCCGCAGTAATGATTATAATAATAAATATTAATTACACGTATTAATAGTTTACTAAAGCGATACAATAAATGTTCGTATCTATATGTAGATAATATAATGAATAGATGATATAATAATGATTCACTGGCACAAAAAAAATATTTAAGACACCAGTCAGAACAAAGATTTGAAATAATAAATACCTAATTAATATAAAGAACATACTACGTGTGTAGAATTATAATACATACAGTATACAGTGATAATTTTCAAAAGGTGATAACTAACTAACCTAACCTAACCTAACCTGACATTAACTATTTCTCAAAAACATATTGTAATTACATGAAGTTTTCTTTTGAAACTATATTTGTATGATTTTTTAGTTCAAGCCGATATGAGATAGGAACTAGTAACATTGTTAAATCATTAATACAAAAATGTATGTATGTTTGTTTGTATGTACGTCCATTTCTTAGGCACGCGCTACAGCCCACACGGCTTGACGGATTGTGACGTATGACATATCATTAGAATCATCTCAATTTGCATTGTGACATAGGCTATATAATTGAAAAACATGGCGCCTGGAAATAGGGGAAAAAGGGGGAGGGCGATTTTTTTTTCCATTACGACGATACGGGTATCAAATAAAAGGTATTAAATAGACCAAACTAAATATATATATATCATAATACTTTTACATGACTATTTTGACAAAAACTCATATGAGCTTTAAATTAAATATATACATATAAACAATATCAAAAAAATGTTTTGTTTTAAGCAGTCGGGGTTTTTGTTGTAATGTTTTTAACTATGTTTCTAATTTCCTTTTTCCTCGTTTTCGTTTGAATCTCATTACAACTATTTCGTATTTGGTTTGGCAACTATGTAGGTATTGTTGGATAGTATCGAACCACATAGTCCTTACAAGATTGCGAAAATAAACGTTAATTAGTAATCGCCCTTGTCTGTTATGTCGAAAGAGAACTTAACAACGTGAAATTATGTATGTACAATGTATAATCGACCGGCGAATCCGGAAAACACTCATATTATTAAAGAGGTGTTGAATTTCGACTACTGTAATTAAAAGTCTTCAACTTATCCTGCCTAGAGTTTAGGTAGTTTAATGCGAGGTTCTAGGACTAGACTGTATACTATACTATTCAGCATTTTAAAAAATCAGATTTGTTACAAATTCAGAAAAATCTTATTGCAAAAAAATCAAATCGTCTTCACGAGAATTCTAGTTAGGTACGTATAGTCGAATCGTGATCAGAATACAAAATGTACGTATCATGTACCCATCGAAATTTTCGATTGTGAATTAAAATTGGATTGTTCTCTCTGTTGCGTATCTTTCTATCCATTCTTTATATTGTAAATCAGAATTATACATCTACGCAGACCCCTAAATAAAAGAAAAGCTCCGATCATTCCGTTCATATGCTTTACGATAAAAAATGACAGACTTAAGCTTATTTCCTTGTATGACAAGGAAATAAGCTTAAGTATACTTATATATTTACATATTCATATATAGGCACAACATAAGAACTAATATTGTTGTACAAATAAGGAAAAGGAAAAGAATACAAAACATTAACAGTTTTTTTTGTGACAATTACATATTGTGACAGTATAATTTAATAGATTGAAAATGTGCACTTGAATTCGATTGTGTAACTATAACCAAGGTCAACTAAGCATACAGGAAGTCTATCAGCGTATCTAATATATGATCTGGTATTGAATACAATAACAATAAATAGACCAACATTTTGCAACCAACATAATAAATAAGTAAGCTTTGAACTATTACTATGTACTAACTGCACTAGCAATAAACTAAAAACATAACCACAAAAATAGGTTTACTTTTTAATTGTTTTATATCAATAAACTTTTAAATATAATATTATCACGCAAATTACGAGCAGCTTATTAATTATTTATATATTAATATCTTTTAAATTACCAGCTGTCGCAATTTTTCTAGCCACCCAGGGTTGACTGATCGATAATGCCATCAGGCATTAAGTTTGCCCTATGTATCTTTTATTAAAGATATTATAAATAAATAAAAATAAATAAGCCGTTTGCACGGAAACAGGAGCATTATATATATGTATCTTAAAAACAATCCACGTAGAGACTCTAAAATTCAAGTCGAGCAATAACTTCTAACTGAATTTCCTAGTTCAATTAACACTAGTCCTTAACTTAGTTTTAATTACCATTTAACGCGACGTGCATATAAATAGTTATAATGGTCTTGGTATTACCAAATAATTCCGCGTATCAAGGCTGATCAATGAGTAGTGAGGGAACGACCGCGTTATGGTTTAACGTTACACATCCCGACGGTATGGATGAAGCAATGACATAGACAAGTATGGCTCGAAACCAATACCAATACATTGCCAGGTGGTAGGACTATGTAGTTCGGCCGGGGAAGTACCACCGCCTCACCAATTTCTAGCGTGAAGCAGTTCTTGTGTTTTGGTGGAGGGTTGTGTTTCCCTGCTCACTCATATATGAGGCGACCATCTTAGACCTCGGAACTGGCAATGCATCTGTGATCGACTTCATACTCGAATGAAGTTATTTACAGATGCCCATAGGCGCGGTAACCTCATACCATGAGATGAACTGTTTGTTCGTTTGGTACTTCATTCTATTATAAAATAAAAAAACGCATTCTGGAGTAACCAACGCCACAATAATTTCTACTATTTAAAAGTAGTGTTTAGCGCTGGTAAACTGTAATCTAAAAGGTAAAGGCATATAAAGAATTCCTTCTTTTCCCTTAAGCTGCGCATCTGTGACCAAACCTATGTATCTCTAATTCTATCTGGGGTCAATTACACATGTCCAGAGCGACACTGTCTTGAGGTGGATGTCATGTTAGTTTTCTACTTCTATACAATGAAGAAATACAGCTAAAGTATAAGCAGTAGATAGTGTGGTAAAAGGTGTTACTCGAGCTAAGATAATAAATAAAGAGTGCTTAATAGTATTGTTATAAGATTAAGTTGGTATTTAAGTGTTACGGTAGTATTTCTGCAGATAAATTGCGAAGGCTTCAAACCACCCCTAAATTTTTCGTGCAGTGTTGGATTAAGCCAGCGCGGGGCCTGTAGTAAATTCTCTCAGGAGACCCTTGGTGTGCTATAGGCTCTCAACATAAAGGTATTAAATACCTCACAAAGAAACTTTCACAAATAAATTGTTACAAATAAATTCTGGATTTAATATGGGCAAATTTAGAGATGACACTTTAAATATCGAGTTCTTTAAGCATATCATACTCATATAGAGTATGATTTTTTTAAAGAACAGGTGTTGGTCCGTGGGGCCCCTAGTGCCACGGGGCCTCTAGAGTCGCGGGGCCCCTAAAATCGCGGGGCCCCTAGATTCGCGGAGCCCGTAGCATTTTCTACTCTTGCTACGTCGTAATCCGGCACTGGCTTCGTGTACGATTTGTCGTACTGCGATATCGAAACACAAATAGTAGGTATTTGTAATTCTATCTGGTTACTTTTAGGGCCATGAACATATAGGGTTATACGTATCATACCAGCACGGCATGACAAACACCTGTAAAGGATTCCATACACTTCTTAGGCGCGAATAATGACAGCGTCGGCCGTGTAGAGCCACAGTGAACCATTCAGTTATATGTACGTTTATACGTTCTTTGGTTTTACCAAACGACCATATGCTGCATGTGTAAGTACATTATGTATTTTTACTGAATTTTCTTGTTTCGATGAGATTTCGTAAGTTTTTTGTGAGAACTTTTAGAAAACAACACAATTCGTTAAGATCTATCAAAACATTTGTGGAATTTCTCATTTAATGCACCTCTTTTTCATAAAACTTAAAATTAACACAAATGTAGGTATTTTTTGCGAATAGTGGTAAATTAAACAGCCCTGTACTGGGTCACTGTAATCAAATTTTCATAAATTCGAAAGTATTGTTAAATTAACTTAATTTGATTTTATTTCATTTACCTACACGATTTATTTGTAGAAGTATATATTACTAGCATAGTTTTAAAATCAACATGTATATGTGATAAATTACTCACACAAATAAGACAATATGGATTAGGTACATACGAAATAAATAATTATTATAACGAAATAGTACGTTTCTCATTCTATCTGTGGCTTCACCGCGTAACGCTCGGTAACCATAAAAAGCGGTTGCCGGTTGACGGGTATAAATTAATAGAACTCGTTAACCAACCACCATCACTGTTTTCCGAACTGCTACCAGTTTTCACGCCACCGGCCCGTGTGATACTGCCATATATTTTCATTCGCGTCACTACTTAATAATTTAATTTAAAAGGCCGTTTTTTAACTAGTTTTACAGTTACATTGCATTGTATTGTTATATTATCGAGGCTTATAACGTTCGTATGTTGTACACGCAATAGGTTCCAAGTTTGATCCTTAGTTAGACAGTTTTATTATTAATGAATGGTGAATTTCTAAATCTATTTAGGATTTAGGTGTTTGTGTTTTCGACATTGTGTGTATTCTAGTGTAATACTATGAAAATGTAAAAAGTGTTCTTATTAGTAGATAATATACCTAATTTATTGCATATCAGACGACACTGAATTTATGATTAAACTTATGTTATGGCCGTGAACAGTACCATTAGTACGAGTTTGTCTTGTTTTTCCAGACAAGATTGAGTCTTGTTTCTGCCCATACATTTACATGCAGCGCCCCTAGCGGCTTGTTTCGGAACTAAAATTTACAGAGGGCATTTTTGGCAGAAACAAGACTCAATCTTGTCTGGAAAAAACAAGACAAACTCGTATTAATGGTACTGAAGTATGGTACTCCAGTGAAATTCGTGCAGTCTCCAAAGTGTTATGGAATTTTATATGTTACAGGTACTCAAAATATGCGGCTTTAAAATTTCTTTTGTCGATATTATAGTGCTGTGTATCGTGATATGGAACTAGTACTTGTCAACGTTTTGTTCTGCTACCGCAGTTTCGCCATGACCACGATCCATGTAACTAGGTCGAAAAAAACTGAAAAAAGAAATTCAAAGCCGCATATCGTAAGTACCCGTAACATATTAAAACTTTATGGAATTGACAAAGAAAACGTTGAAAAATTGTCGTTTGTAATAAATGAAAAGAGTAAGCTGGAGTTTTTCGCCGAATAGAACAACAAACACCGTTTAGATTAAAGAATGGGTATAGCGTTGGGTCGCCTCCGAAACAAAAACAGGAGGAATGTATTTCAATCACAAAATCCGGATTCTAATCTACGACTGGAGATATGAAAGTTGACCCGTTCATCGCGCGATACCACGAACAAAGGGTTTAGCTACGAATAAATCCTGTTATGTGACTGTCAAAATCTTTTTAGTACCTCGCGAGAATGGAGTTACCTATCAAAGTACTCAAAAATATACGTAGAAAACTATTTTACGACAAACCACTTTCACTCTATAGATTTATATATATTTTTTTTTTTTGCCAAAATAACTATAATAAATGACAGAGAAAAACAAGTACAATCGTAATGATATTGATATAGCAAAATAATTCAATATTGTATGATCTTATAGGCACAGATAATCAAATTATAGTAAAGGAGTACCAAGACTGATCATTAGTTTTTTTTTTGTTTTATTTAACGCGTTTTGGAGGTATGACGTGAACCTCTTTACTTTGCTTTTTCGTGCTTTAGTACTTACAAAATTTGACCCTTACAGCCGACGTATAAAAAGTTGTACCTTTTAAAAAGCTATAAAGATATTCGACGAGCTATTAGTTGGTGCGGCGGCTCGAGTCGCAGTTGTCCCTGCAAAAAAGCAAAATATGCCAGCATTTCTCTTCGTTTCGGCGCTTTCGTGACACTTCAGTTTTCCGAGAGATATTAAAGGATAGAAGCGTTTCAGGCGTAGGAAAAATAAATTATCCCAGGAGAAAGCTTATGTTGGCTTTCAAGATGCTCCAATATTATACCGTGCTTTACGTTTCTATCACGTTCCGGATTGAATTTTAGATAAGTCGTAAATACTATCAACCCGACTCGTAATAATCTATGGCTTTATACCGTCTATTTACATCTATTCTTAATCGTAAAGGAAGCATGTTCCTTCAAATTGCCGCAATGCTAATCAAATAATTTCTTATGAGTTTAAAAGTAAATTACAAACATATTTTCACCCTTCTACGTTTGTCGAATCAATAACTCTAAACAACTGAAATCTAAACTCTAAATCAAATTACGTGCGGATAACTTATCAAAATAAACAAAAAAATATCGCGAGGAAATATCACAATACACCAATTACACTAATTAACGCTATATTAAATCTAAATATTACATAGTATAGGAACAATCATAAGAGTTTGTTTTAAGCTCCTAAGTTTTTGATTCCTACTAATTCTAATTTGGCCACTGTGGCCAGACTAAACCCTTCACTCTTTTAGTGATAGTGATGACTTTAATTTTACTCTCTTTGAAACTCTCTCGTAGAGTTTGAGCCGAAACCCGAGTCCTTCGCAGTCTTATTTGTATAATACATGAGTAGGCATAAAAATGCTAGTATAATGAAGACGAGCATGAACAAATCAATTCGATAACGTCATGCCTATTCTTTATACGTATATCTATTCCTTCGGTGGCGTATAAAATATACTTATATAAAGCAGTAGACTCTGTTTGGTTGAACGCGCTAATCTCAGGAACTACTGGTCCGATTTGATTTTCGTTTTGTGTTGAATGTTAAATTTATTGTGGTAGGCTTTAGGCTATATAACATCACGCTATGTTTGTTTGTTTTCAATAAACTGTTCTCTAATAGCATTGATAGCCTAATGAGCAGTGACAGCCTAATGGTTAAAACTCGGCCTCTCAATCGAGGATCCGGGGTTCGAATCCCAGGCATCTACAGATTTTTCTAAAAATTATGTGCGTATTAGAATTTAATTATCACTGCTTTACGGTGAAGGAAAACATCGTGGGTTTACGCACGATTTTTTCCTTCTTGCACATCTAAAAGTTCTTATAAAAAAAGAGTTCTCAAAGGTGTGTAAAGTCTAGCAATTGGCACTTGACCAGCGCGGTGGGCTAGGGCCTAAAACTCTCTCACTTTGAGAGAAGCCCCGTACCCAGCAGTGGGACAATAATGGTTTGACGAGAGTTCTCTAATAATTGCGGGTGAAACTGCGTGGCACGTAGTTATATTTTATCACAATAAATTTGAGTAGTACTACACTATACTAGTGGCATGAGAACGGCTTCAAATCTGAGGAATTAGCTAATCCAAACAAACTTTAGTGGAGCAGCGTGGTGAAGTGCGCTCAAATTAGTCCAGATCTTAGCAGTAGGATTTAATTCCGAAGTCCGCCGTTTCTACTAAATCACAGACGCAAGTGAAGTGTGTTAAACTATTAATTATCGAACTGTACAACCAAACGTCAGTAAAGCACACTTTGTGACGGTTCTTAGATTAAACGAGTTTGAAACGCTAGGGCATAAACTGGGACGTATCGAAACATAACTCGGTTACATTGTTCTGTTTCGACAAACACAATTTATCCAGCTAAGCCCGGACAGGCTACAAATGAAAATAGTATTTTATAGCGGTTTACCGAAATTGCGTGATTTCGTGTATTACTATAGCGCATACAAGGTCTTGTACCTACTAACACTTAACGAACTCTATATACATTGTCTACGTATTGACTAAGATTATATATATATACAAACACATAAAGACGGGTCAGTCGTGTTCCGAAGAATCCAGATGCAGAAAAAATTTAAAAAATAATAATGCTTGCTTGACCGGACATTGAACTTTGAACCCCTGAATATCAGATAGGTAGGTAATTGTGTTGCTTTCAATAATCGTACAAGTCTATTAGGGTACACGATAGAAGCAAGCACAGGAGTCATCATTTACCAGCATCGCCGGACCCGAGACGCCGTTCGCTCGTAAATAATAACTTCATGCATAAACAATGAAAGTCATCCTAACGCGAGTCGCTCCTTCCAAGCTACGGGGTCCATTTATAATTCGGAAAATATAAAAATAACAAAAATAATATAAGAAATAGCCGTAGTTTACACTTGACTAGAAATATTCTGTGGTGGAAGGTGTATAAGGCGGGGGACATTACGGGCACGCCTATTTCTACCTT